>NW_019167926.1:13545127-13715751 GCF_002303985.1 Durio zibethinus | reverse complement strand
AAAAAAAACATATTTATTTTTGTAAATTTTTTTTATTAATTTTTCAAATATTTATAAATTTATATTATTTATTGGAAATAAGCGTTGCCATGAAAAGAACCAATATTTATTAACAAAAAAATGTCATATATTTTGAAAATAAATAATTTTCAGATAGTCATAACTATTTAAACATGTTCAGTAAATAGATTCATTTTTTAATTCTCTTACTCATTAATTTTTGGAATATTAATAAATTAGTATTATTTTATTTCAAATAAGCTTATGTGAACTGAAACATTTGTTTTATTACAAAACAAAAGGTCACAATGATTTAAAATAGATAATTATTCAAATAGTTAAGACTATTTGCACTGTTCGAAAAACATATTTGTTTCTTAAATCTTTTACTTATTAATTGTTGAAATATTAATAAATTAATATTATTGTAATTTGAATAAGCTTGTATGAACAAAAACAATTATTTTATGACAATAGAAAGTCATAAGAATTTGAAATAAATAATTGTTCCAATAGTCAAAAGATTTGAACTTGTTCAGTAAACAAATTTATTTTTTAAATGTTTTACTTATTAATTGTCTTTATATTAATAAATTTTTATTATTTTATTTTAAATAAACTTGTATGAACAAAAAAAATCATTTTATGACAAAACAAAAAGGTTGTAGCAATTTCAAAAGGAAAATTATTGAAATAGACATAATTATTTAAAGTGGCTCAACAAAAAGATTCATTTTTTAAGTCTCTTATTAATTTTCATAATATTAATAACTTAGTATTATTTTATTTCGAATAAGTTTATATGACAAAACAAAAGGTGATAATGATTTGAAATAGATAATTATTAAAAAAGTCATGACTATTTGATCTAGTTTAATAAACATTTATTTTTAAAATTTTTTACTTATTCATTGTTGAAATATTAATAAATTAGTATTATTTCTGAATAGGCTTGTATGAATAGAAACAATTGTTTTATAACAAAACAACAAGTCATAACTATTTGAAACAAATAATTGCTCAAATATTCACAACTATTTGAACTCGTTTGATAAATAGATTTATTTTTTAAATCTCTTATTAATTTTTGAGATATTAACAAATTAGTATTACTTTATTCCAAACAAACTTATATGAACAAAAACATTTGTTTTATGACAAAACAAAATGTTATAACTATTTGAAATAGATAATTGTTCAAATAGTCATAATTATTTGAACTTGTTAGGTAAACATAATTATTTTTTAAATATGTTTTCTATTAATTTTTGAAATATTAATAAATTCATTTTATTTTATTCCAAATAAGCTAGTATGAATTCAAAAAAACTTATTTTATGACAAAACAAAAGGTCATAACAATTTAAAATACATAATTGTTCATATAGTCTTAAATATTTGAACTGGTTTAGCCAACAAATTTATTTTTTAGTTCTCTTAGTTATTAATTTTTAGAATATTATTAGATTAGTATTATTTTATTCTAAATATGCTTGTATGAATAAAAATAATTGTTTTATGATGAACAAAAGGTTATAACAATTTTAAGTTACTATTGTTCAAATAGTTATTCATTTAAACTAGTTTGGTAAACAAATTTATTTTTTAAATCTCTTATTAATTTTTGAAAGGTTAATAAATTAGTATTATTTTATTTTGAATAGGCTTGAATGATCAAAAAAATTGTTATATGACTAAACAAAAGGCCATAATTTTTTATAATTGTTCATATAGTCTTAATTGTTTAAATTGCTTCGGCAAACATATTTATTTTTTAAATCTCTTAATTATCAATTTTTGAAATATTATTAAATTAGTATTATTTTATTCCCAATAAGCTTATATGAGTTGAAACAATTATTTATAATAAAATAAAAGGTTATAATGATTTAAAATAGATAATCATTCCAATAGAAAATGGTTCAGTAAATAGATTTATTTATTAAATCTCTTACTTATTAAATTTTGAAATGTTAATAAATTAGTATTATTTTATTTTGAATAGGCTTGTATGATGAAAAACAATTGTTTTATGACAAAATAAAAGTTTGTAACAATTTGAAAGAGATAATTGTTTAAATAGCCTTAATTATTTGAAGCGATTCAATAAATTGACTTATTTTTTAAATCTTTATCTTTTCAATTTTTGAAATATTAATAAAATAATATTATTTTATTTCAAATAAGCTTTTATGAACTGAAACAATCATTTTATAATAAAATAAAAAGGTCATACTTCTTATAAATAGATAATTGTTCAAATAGTATTTGAAATTATTTGGTAAACAGATTTAATTTTTAAAATTTTTTGTTTATTAATTTTTTGAATGTTAATCAATTGATATTATTTTATTTTGAATAAGCATGTGTGAATTGAAAATATTATTTTATGACTAAATAAAAGGCCAAAACAATTTGAAATAGATAATTATTCTACTAGTCATAACTAATTGAACTGGTTCAACAAACACATTTATTTTTTAAATCTTTTACTTATTAATTTTTGGAATATTTTTAATTTAGCAATATTTTACTTCGAATAAACTTGTATGAACAGAAACAATTATTTTATGACAAAACAAAGATCATAACCAAGTTGAGATTGATAATTGTTGAATTAGTCATAAACGTAGTGTGAACGTTAGATAATAGATTTTAATTTTAAATCTTTTAATTTTTTGAAATATTAATAAATTAGTATTAATTTTATTCTAAATAATTGTGTAAAATAGAAATAAATGTTTTACGACAAAACAAAATGTTATAACCATTTTGAAAATAGATGATACTCAAAATGGATTATGACTATTTAAACTTTGTCAGGTGAACATATTTATTTTAAATCTCTAACTTATTAGGTTTTAGAATATTAATAAATTAGTATTATTTTATTTTGACATAAAATTGTATGAATAGAAATAATTTATTTTATGAAAAAAACAAAAAGATCATAACAATTTGAAATAAATAATGTTCAAACAGTCATAACTATTGAACTCGCTTGGTAAATAGATTAATTTTTTTAAATATTTTACTTATTAATTTTGGAATTTTAATAAATTAGTATTATTTTATTTCAAATAAGCTTTAATGAACAGAAACAATTCGTTTATGACAAAACAAAAGATCACAATGATTTGAAATAGATAATTATTCAAATAGTCATAACTATTTGAATGTGTTTAGCAAACATAATTATTTTTTAAAATTTTACTTATTAATTTTTGAAATATTAATAAATTTATATTATTTTATTCAAAATAAGCTTGCATGAACAAAACCAATTATTTTATGACAAAACAAAAGGTCATAATGTTTTAAAATAGATAATTATCCAAATAGTCATAACTATTTGAACATGTTTAGGAAACGGATTAATTTTTTAACTCTCTTACTCATTAATTTTTTTCAATATTAATAAATTAGTATTATTTTATTTCAAATAAGATTATATGAATTGAAACAATTGTTTTATTACAAAACAAAAGGTCATGATGATTTGAAATAGATAATTATTCAAATAGTCAAGACTATTTGAACTTGTTCAGTAAACGTATTTATTTTTTAAGTCTTTTATTTATTATTTATTGAAATATTTATATATTAATATTATTTTAATGTGAATAAGCTTATATGAATAGAAACAATTGTTTTATGACAAAATAAAAAGTCATAACAATTTGAAATAAATAATTGTTCAATTAGTCATAAAGATTTGAACTTGTTTGGTAAACAAATTTAGTTTTTAAATCTTCTATCTATTAGTTGTCTTAATATTAATAAATTGTATTATTTTATTCAAAATAAGCTTGTATAAATAGAAAAAAATCATTTGGTGACAAAACAAAAGTTATAGCAATTTCAAATAGATAAGTTTTCAAATAGTCATAATTATTTAAATTTGTTCAGTAAACATATTCATTTTTTAAATCTCTTGTTTCGAATAAGCTAATATGAACTAAAGTAATTTTTTATGATAAAACAAAAGGTTATAACAATTTGAAATAAATACTTATTCAAATAGTCAAGATTATTTGATCTAGATCAGTAAACATATTTATTTTTAAAATTTTTTACTTATTCGTTATTGAAATATTAATAAATTAGTATTATTTTAATCCAAATAAGTTTTTATGAACAAAAATTATTATTTTCTAATAGAACAAAAAATCATGACAATTTCAAATAAATAATTGCTGAAATAGTCATAACTTTTTAAACTGGTTTAATAAACATATTTATTTTTTTAAATCTATTATTAATTTTTGAAATATTAATAGATTAGTATTATTTTATTTTGAATAAACTTATATGAACAAAAACATTTGTTTTACGACAAAACAAAAGGTTGTCATGATTTGAAATAGATAATTATTCAAATAGTCATAACTATTTGAACTAGTTAGGTAAACATAATTATTTTTTAAATGTCTTACATATTAATTTTTACAATATTAATGAATTCATTTTATTTTATTTTGAATAAGCTAATATGAATTGAAAATTTTGTTTTATGACAAAACAAAAAAGATTTGAAATAGATAATTGTTCATATAGTCTTAACTATTTGAACTACATTGGCAAACAAATTTCTTTTTTAAATCTCTTAGATATTATTTTTTGGAACATTTTTATATTAATATTATTTTATTTCGAATAAGCTTGTATGAACAAAAGTAATTATTTATGATAAAACAAAAGGTTATAACGATTTGAAATACGCAATTATTCAAATAGTCATAACTATTTAAATCGGTTTGATAAATAGATTTATTTTTTTTAAATGTCTTGTTAATTTTTGAAAGATTAATAAATTACTATTATTTTATTTTGAATAAACATATATGATCAAAAACAATTGTTATATGACCAAACAAAAGGCAATAACATTTGAAATTGATAATTCTTGAAATAGCCATAATTATTTGAATAGATTCAGTGAACAAATTCACTTTTTAAATCACTTATTAATTTTTGGAATATTAATAAATTAGTATTATTTTATTTTGACTAAGCTTGTACAAATTCAAAAAATTATTGTATGACAAAACAAAAGGTCATAACGATTTTAAATAGGCAATCGTTCAAATAGTTATAACAATTTGAATTTGTTCAATAAACAACGTTATTTTAAACTCTTGCTTATTAATTTTTTAATTATTTAATTTTTGAATTATTAAGAAATTAGTACTATTTTATTTTGGATAAGCTTTTTATAAACTAAAACAATTGTTTTATGTCAAAACAAAAGGTCATAATGATTTTAAATAAATGATTGTTCAAATAGTCATCACTATTTGAACTTGTTTAGTAAACAAATTTATTTTTTCAAATCATTTTCTTATTAATTTTTTGAAAATAATTTTAGATTATTTTATTCCAAATAAGCTTGTAAGATATGAAACAAATATTTTATGACTAAACAAAAGGTCAAAATGATTTGAAATTAATAATTATTCTAATAGTTTTAACTATTTGAATTGGTTCGGCAAACACATTTATTTTTTAAATTTCTTACTTATTAATTTTTGAAATATTACTAAATTAGTATTATTTTTAACCAAATAAGCTTTTATGATAAGAAATAATTGTTTTCTGACAAAACAAATATCTTAACGATTTGAGGTTGATAATTGTTCAAATAGTTATAACTATTTGAAATAGTCTAGTAAACATATTTATTTTTTAAGTCTCTTATTAATTTTTGAAATATTAATAAATTAGTATTGTTGTATTTTGAATAAGCTTGTATGATTAAAAGAAATTGTTTTATGATAAAACAAAAGGTTATAACAATTTGAAATAGATAATCGTTCAAATGGGCTATAATTATTTTAACTAATTCAGTAAACAGATTTATTTTTTAAGTTTCTTACTTATTATCTTAGTAAGTATTAATAAATTAGTATTATTTTATTCCATCTAAGCTTGTATTAACTGAAATAATTGTTTTATGACAAATCAAAAGGTTATAACAATTTTAAATCGACAATTGTTTAAATAGTAATAACTATTTGAACTTGTTCGTTAAATAGATTTATTTTTTTAAATCTCTTTCTTATTAATTTCCAAATGTTCCTGAATTAGTATTAATTTATTTTGAATAGGCTTGTATGAATTCAAACAATTATTTTATGACTAAACAAAAGGTCAGAATGATTTCAAATGAATAATTGTTCTAATAATCTTAACCATTTGAACTAATTTGGTAAACAAATTTATTTTTTGAATATCTTACTTATTAATTTTCAAATATTATTAAATTAGCATTAGTTTAATCAGAAAAAACTTGTATGAATAAAACAACTATTTTACGACAAAAGAAAAAGGTCATAACGATTTGGAACGGATAATCGTTCATATAGTCTTAACTATTTGAACTGGTTCAGCAATTAGATTTAATTTTTAATTTTCTTAGTTATTAAGTTTTAGAATATTATTCAATTAGTATTATTTTATTTTGAATAAAATAGTATGAATAGGACCAATTATTTGATGACAAAATAAGAAGTTCTAATGATTTGAAATAGATAATTATTCAAATAGTCAAAACTATTTGAAATGGTTTAGTAAACAAATTTACTTTTTAAATCTCTTATTGATTAATTTTCTAAAATATTAATAAATTAGTACTATTTTATTTTAAACAAACTTATATTAACAAAGGCAATTGTTTTATGAGAAAATAAAAGGTCAAAACAATTTGAAATAAATAATTGTTCATGTAGTTCTAACTATTTGAACTAGTTCGACAAATAGATTTATTTTTCAAATTTCTTAGTTAACAGTTTTCAAAATATTACTAAATTAATATTATTTTATTCTGAATAAGCTTATATGAATAGAAAAAATTGTTTTATGATAGAACAAAAAGTTATAACAATTTGAAATAGATAATTGTTCAAATAGTCATAACTATTTGAATTGCTTTGGTAAACAGATTTATTTTTTAAATCTCTTATTAATTCTTGAAATATTAGTAAATTAGTATTATTTTATTTCGAATAGGCTTTTATATTGAAAAGCAATTGTTTTATGAGAAAATAAAAGGTAATAACAATTTGAAATAGATAGTTGTTTAAATAGCCATAATTATTTGAATTGATTTAGTAAACTAATTTATTTTTTGAATATCTTACTTATTAACTTTTGAAATATTAATACAATAATTGTTTATGACAAAACAAAAGGTCATAAGGATTTTAAATTGATAATTGTTCAAATAGTCATAACTATTCGAATTTGTTCGGTAAACAAATTTATTTTTTCAAATCTCTTGCTTATTAATTTTTTAAAAGTTAATAAATTAGTATTATTTTATTCCAAATAAGCTTGTATGAACTGAAACATTTATTCTATGACTAAATAAAAAGTCAAAATGATTTGAAATTAAAAAAATATTCTAATAGTCTTAACTATTTGAACTAGTTCGACAAATACATTTATTTTTTAAATCTCTTACTAATTTTTGGAATATTATTAAATTAATATTATTTTTATCTGAATAAACTTGTATGATTAGAAACAATTATTTTTGAGAAAACAAAGATCATAATGATTTGAGATTGATATTTGTTCAAATAGTCATAACTTGCTTTTTAATTTTTGAAAAATTAATAAAGTAATATTATTTTATTTCGAATAAATTTTTATGATCTGAAATAATTGTTTTATGACAAAACAAAAGATCTAACAACTTTAAATAGATAATTGTTCAAATAGTCAAATCTATTGAAACTTATTTGGTAAACAAATTTTTTTAAAAATCTCTTGCTCACTAATTTTTTGATTGTTAATAAATTAGTATTATTTTATTCTAAATAAGTTAGTATGAATTAAAATAATTGTTTTATGACTAGACAAAAGGTCAAAATTGTTTGAAATAGATAATTATTCTAATAGTTTTAACTATTTGAACTAATTCGACCAGTACATTTATTTTTAAAATCTCTTACTTATTAATTTTTGGAATATTATTAAATTAGTATTATTTTAATCCAAATAAGCTTGTATGAAAAAAAAACAATTGTTTTATGATGAAATAAAGATCATAACAATTTGAGATAGATAATTGATCACATAGTCATAACTATTTAAACTGTTTTGGTAAACAAATTTAGTTTTTAAATCTTTTATAAATTTTCAAAATATTAATAGATTAATATTATTTTATTCTAAATAATTTTGCGTGAACATAAACAATTGTTTTATTAAAAAAACAAAATGTCATATGATTTGAAATAGATAATTATTCAAATGGACACGACTATTTGAACTTGTTTGGTAAATAGATTTATTTTTAAATCTCCTACCTATTAATTTTCATAATATAAATAAATTACTATTATTTTATTTCGAATAAACTTGTATGAATAGAAATAATTATTTTATGACAAAACAAAAGATCATAACTATTTGATAGAAATAATTGTTCAAATAGGCATAATAACTATTTTAAGCTTGCTCAATAAATAGATTTATTTTTTAAAATCTTATTAATTTTTAGAATATTAATAAACTATATTATTTTATTTCGAATACCCTTTTATGAACAGAAACAAATGGTTTATGACAAAAGAAAAGGTCATAAATATTTGAAATAGATAATTGTTCAAATAGTCATAACTATTTGAATGTGTTCAAAAAATAAATTTATTTTTTAAAATTTTTACTTATTAATTTTTTGGAATAATAATAAATTTATATTATTTTATTTGGAATTAGTTTATATGAACAGAAACAGTTGTTTTATGACAAAACAAAATGTCATAATGATTTGAAATAGAAAATTATTCAAATAGTCATAACTATTCGAACTTGTTCAGTGGATAGATTCATTTTTTAAATCTCTTGCTCATTAATTTTCAGAATATTAATAAATTAGTATTATTTTATTTCAAATAAGCATATACTAATGGATACAATTGTTTTATGATGAAACAAAATATCATAATGATTTGAAATAGATAATTATTCAAATAGTTATGACTATTTGAACTTGTTCGGTAAACATATTTATTTTTAAAATCTTTTACTTATTAATTGTTGAAATATTAATAAATTAATATAACAATTTGAAATAGATAATTATTTAAATAGTTATAATTATTTAAACTGGTTCGGTAAATAGAATTATTTTCTAAATCTCTTACTTATAAATTTTTGAAATATTAATAAATTAGTTTTATTCTATTCTGAATAAGCTTATATGAGCTTAAATAATTATTTTATGACAACAAAAAGTCGTAACAATTGCAAATATGTAATTATTCATATAGTCTTAATTGTTTGAATTGGTTTAACAAATGGATTTATTTTTTAAATCTCTTAGTTATTAATTTTTAGAATGTTACTAAATTACTATTATTTTATTCTGAATAAGCTTGTATGAACAAAAAGAATTGTTTTATGATAGAACAAAAGGTTATAATAATTTGAAATAAATAATTATTCAAATAGTCATAAATATTTAAACTAGTTTTGGTAAACAAATTTACTTTTTAAATCTCTTATTAATTCTTGAAATATTAATAAATTAGTGTTATTTTATTTCAAATAAGTTTGTATCTTGAAAAAATAGTTGTTGTATGAAAAAATAACAAGTAATAATGATTTGAAATAGGTAGTTATTCAAATAGCCATAATCATTTGAACTAATTTGGTAAATTGATTTATTTTTTAAATTTCTGACTTAGTAACTTTTGAAATATTAATAAGGTAGCATTGTTTTATTTTGGATAAGCTTTTATGAACTAAAACAATTGTTTTTGACAAAACAAAAAGTCATAGTAATTTTAAATGGATAATTGTTCAAATAGTCATAAGTGTTGAACTTGTTTGGTAAACAGATTTATTTTTTCAAATCTCTTGCTCATTAATTTTTTTATTTTTAATAAATTAGCATTATTTTATTCCAAATAAGCTTGTGTGAACTGAAACAATTATTATATGACTTAACAAAAAGTCAGAACGATTTGAAATAGATAAATATTCTAATAGTCTTAATTATTTGAAATAGTTTAGTAAACACATTTATTTTTTAAATCTCTTATTAATTTTTGAAATATTGTTAAATTAGTATTATTTTTATCTGAATAAGCTTGTATGATCAGAAACAATTATTTTATGAGAAAACAAAGATCATAACTATTAGAGATTGATATTTGTTGAAATAATCATAACTATTTGAACTAGTTCTAAAACAACTTTAGTTTTTAAATCTCTTGCTTATTAATTTTTGAAATATTAGTAAAGTAGTATTATTTTATTTCAGACAAGTTTTTATGAACTGAAATAATTGTTTATGACAAAATAAAAGGTCATAAAGACTTTAAATAGAAAATTGTTTAAATAGTCAAATCTATTTAAACTTGTTCAGTAAACAAATTTATTTTTTAAATCTCTTACTCATTAAATTTTCAAATGTTAATAAATTAGAATTATTTTATTTTAAACAAGCTTGTATGAACTGAAATGATTGTTTTATGACTAAATAAAAGGTTATAATGATTTGAAATGAATAATTGTTCTAATAGTCTTAACTATTTGAACTGGTTTGACAAACACATTTATTTTTTTAAATCCTTTACTTATTAATTTTTTGAATATTATTAAATTAGTATTATTTTAATCTGAATAAGCTTGTTTGAAAAGAAACAATTGTTTTATGACAAAATAAAGACCATAACGATTTGAGATAGGTCATTGCTCAAATAGTTATAACTATTTGAACTATTTTTGTAAACAGATATAAAAACCATTTGAACTGTTTTGTAAACAGATTTAGTTTTTATATCTCTTATTAATTTTCCAAATATTAATAGATCAATATTATTTTATTCTAAATAATTTTGCATGAACAGATTGTTTTATGACAAAAGAAAAGGTTTTAACGTTTGAAATAGATAATTGTTCAAATGAACATGACTATTTGAACTTGTTTGGTAAACATATTTATTTTTTAAATCTCCTACCTACTAATTTTCTTAATATTAATAAATTAATATTATTTTATTCCTAAAAAACTTGTATGAATAGAAATAATTGTTTTATGATAAAACAAAAGATCATAACTATTTAAATAACTAATTATTCAAGTAGTCATAACTATTTGAACTTGCTTGGTAAACATATTTATTTTTAACTCTTTTATTTATCAATTTTTGTAATATTAATAAACTAGTACTATTTTATTTTGAATACACTTGTATGAACAGAAACAATTAGTTTATTACAAAACAAAAGGTCATAACTATTTGAAATGGATAATTGTTTAAATAGCCATAACTATTTGAATGTGTTCAAAAAACATATTTATTTTTAAAATTTTTACTTATTAATTTTTGGAATATTAATAAATTTATATTATTTTATTCCAAATAAGCTTGTATGAATAGAAACAATTATTTTATTACAAAACAAAAGGTCATAATGATTTGAAATAGATAATTGTTCAAATAGTTATAACTATTTGAACTTGTTCGAAAAATACTTTCATTTTTTAAATCTCTTACTCATTATTTTTTGGAATATTAATAAATTTGTATTATTTTATTTTGAGTAAGCTTATATGAATTGATACAATTTTTTTATGACGAAACAAATGGTCATAATGATTTTAAATAGATAATTACTCAAATAGTTATGACTATTTGAATTTGTTCAGTAAACATATCTATTTTTAAAATCTTTTACTTATTAATTGTCAAAATATTAAAAAATTAATATTATTCTAATCCAAATAAGCTTGTATGGAGAAAAACAATTTTTTTATGATAAAACAAAATATCATAACAATTTGAAATAAGTAATTGTTCAAATAATTATAACTATTTGAAATTATTTGGTAAACAGATTTATTTTTTAAATCTTCTACTTATTAATAGTCTAAATATTAATAAATTTGTACAATTTTATTTGAAATAAGCTTGTATGAATAGAAAAAAATTGTTTTGTGATAAAACAAAAGGTTATAGTGATTTGAAATAGATAATTGTTCAAATAGTCAAACTGTTGGAACTTATTCTATAAACAGATTCATTTTTTAAATCTCTTACTTTTTAATTTTAAGAATATTAATAAATTTGATTTATGTTATTTTGAATAAGCTTTTACAAATAGAAACAATTGCTTTGAGATAAAATAAAAAGGTTATAATGATTTGAAATAGATAATTGTTCAAATAGTTAAAACTATTTGCACTAGTCAGGCCAACAGGCTCATTTTTTAAATCCATTACTTATTAATTTTTAAAATATTAATCAATTAGTAGTAGTTTATTCTGAATAAGACTGTATGAACAGAAACAATTGTTTTATGACAAAAAAATAGTCATATTGCAATAAAAATTGTTCAAATAGTTATAACTAATTAAACTGGTTTAGTAAATAGATATATTTTTTAAATATATTACTTTTTAAGTTTCAAACTATGAATGAATTAATATTATTTTATTCTGAACAAACTTATATGAACAAAAACATTTATTTTATTACAAAAGAAAAGGTCATAATGATTTGAAATAGATAATTATTCAAATAGTCATAATTATTTGAACTAATTCAATAAACATAATTTTCTAAAATCTCTTACTTATTAATTTTTGAAATATTAATTATTTTATTTTATTTTATTTTGAATAAGTTACTAAGAACTAAAAAAATTGTTTTATGACAAAACAAGAGGTCATAATGATTTGAAATAAATAATTGTTCATATAGCCTTAACTATTTGAATTAGTTTGGCAAAAAAATTATTTTTTAAATTTCTTAGTTATTAATTTTTAGAATATTATTATAATAGTATTATTTTATTTTGAATAAACTTGTATGAATAGAAATAATTGTTTTATGACATAACAAAAGGTTATAACAATTTGAAATACATAATTATTCAAATAGTCATAACTATTTGAACGGTAAACATATTTATTTTTTAAACCTCCTACTTATGAATTTTTGACATATTAGTAAATTAGTTTTATTTTATTCCAAATAGGCTTGTATGATGAAAAACAATTGTTTTATGGTAAAACAAAAGTTCATAACAATTTGAAATAGATAATTGGTTAAATGACCATAATTATTTGAACTGATTTGATAAACTAATTTTATTTTTTAAATCTCTAACTTATCAATTTTTGAAATATTAATAAGAAATATTATTTTATTTTGAATAAGCTTCTATGCGTTGAAACAATTGTTTTATGATAAAAGAAAAGGTCATAATGATTTTAAATATATAATTGTTCAAATAGTCATAACTATTTGAACTTGTTTGGTAAACTGATTTATTTTTTAATTTCTTGCTTATCAATTTCTTGAATGTTAATAAATTAGTTTTATTTTATTTCAAATAGGCATTTATGAGCTAAAACAATTATTTTATGACGAAACAAAAAGTCAGAACGATTTGAAAAAAAAATTGTTCTAATAGTCTTAAATATTTGAACAAGTTCAACAAATACATTTATTTTTTAAATCCTTATTAATTTTCAAAATAGTAATAAATTGGTATTATTTTATTCTGAATAATTTTGTATGAATACCAATTATTCCAAATAATTGGTATTATTTTATGACAAAAATGTCATAACGATTTGAAATAGATAATAGCTCAAATGGAAATGAGTATTTAAACTTGTTTGGTAAACATATTTATTTTTTAAATCTCCAACTTATTAATTTTTAGAATGTTAATAAATTAACATATTTTATTCCAAATAAACTTTTATGAATAGAAACAATTGTTTTATAACCAAAGAAAATATCCTAATGATTTGAAATAAATATTTGTTGAAATAGTTATAACTATTTAAAATCGCTCAGTAAATAGATTTATTTTTTAAATCTTTTACTTATTAATTTTTTGAATTTTAACATATTAGTATTATTTTATTTCGAATAAGCTTATATGAGCAAAAGTAATTGATTTATCACTAAACAAATGGTCATAACAATTGAAATAAATAATTGTTTAAATAGTTATAACTATTTAAATGTGTTCAAAAAAATAAATTTATTTAAATCATTATTTATTAATTTTTAGAATAATAATAAATTTATATTATTTTATTTGAAATAAGATTTCACGAATAGATTCAATTGCTTTTTGATAAAACAAAAAGTCATAATATGTTGAAATAGATAATTATTCAGATAATCATAACTATTTGAACTTTTTCAACAAATAGATTCATTTTTTAATTCTTTTACTCATTAACTTTTGAAATATTAATAAGTTTGTAGTATTTTATTTCAAATAAACTTATATTAACTGAAACAATTGTTTTATTACAAAACAAAAGGTCACAATGATTTGAAATATATAATTATTCAAATAGTCATGACTATTTGAACTTATTCAATAAACATATTTATTTTTTAAATCTTTTACTTATTAATTTTTGAAATATTAATAAATTAATATTATTTTAATTTGAATAAGCTTGTTGAATAGAAACAATTATTTTATGACAAAACAAAAAGTCATAATAATTTATTGTTCAAATAATCATAACGATTTAAACTTGTTTGGTAAATAGATTTTTTTAAAATATTTTACTTATTAATTGTCTTAATATTAACAATTTTATATTATTTTATTCAAAATAAACTTGAATGACAAAAAAAATCTTTTTATGTCAAAACAAAAGGTTATAGCGATTTCGAATTGATAAATTTTCAAATAGTCATAATTATTTAAACTTGTTTGGTAAACATATTCATTTTTTAAATCTCTTAATTATTAATTTTTGAAATATTAATAACTTAGTATTATTTTAATGTGAATAAGCTTATATGAACTAAAATAAATTTTTATGGCAAAACAAAAGTCATAAAAATTTAAAATAAATAATTATTCAAATAGTCATGGCTATTTGATCTAGTTTGGTAAACATATTTACTTTTTTAATTTTTTACATAGTCGAAATATTAATAAATTAGTATTATTTTAATCCAAATAAGCTTGTATGAATAGAAACTATTGGTTTATAATAGAATAAAAAGTAATAACAATTTGAAATAAATAATTACTCAAATAGTCAAAACTATTTGAATTGGTTTGATAAAAAGATTTTTTTTAAATCTCTTATTAATTTTTGAAATATTAATAGATTAGTATTATTTTATTCCAAATAAACTTATATGAACAAAAACATTTGTTTTATGACAAAACAAAAGGTCATAATAATTTGAAATAGATAATTATTTAAATAATCATAATTATTAAAACTGGTTAGGTAAATAGAATTATTTTTTAAATCTCTTATTAATTTTTGAAATATTGATAATTTTATTTTATTTTATTCTAAATAAACTAGTATGAATTGAAAATTTTATTTTATGACAAAAGAAAAGGTCATAATGATTTGAAAGAGATAATTGTTTATATAGTCTTAACTATTTGAACTGATTCAACAAATAAATTTAATTTTTAAATCTCTTAGTTATTAATTTTTAAAATATTATTAGATTACTATTATTTTATTTCAAATTAGCTTGTATGAACATAAATAATTGTTTTATGATAGAACAAAAGGTTTATTTTTTAAATAATTATTTAAAGTATACAATTGTTTAAATAGTCATAATTATTTTGAGCGGGTTCAGTAAACAGATTTATTTTTTAAATCTCTTACTTACTAATTTTTAAAGATTAATAAATTAGTATTATTTTATTTCAAATAATCTTGTATAAAACAATTGTTAAATGACTAAACAAAAGGTAATAACGATTTGAAATAGATAATTGTTGAGATGGCCATAATTATTTGAACTAATTTGGTAAACAAATTTACTTTTTAAATCATTTATTAAATTTTGAAATATTAATAAATTAGTATTATTTTATTTCGAATAAGCTTGTATGAATTGAAACAATTGTTTTATGACGGAACAAAAGGTCATAATGATTTTAAATAGACAATTATTCAAATAGTCGTAACTATTTGAATTTGTTCGATAAACAAAATTTTTTTAAACTCTTGCTTAGTAGTTTTTGAAATATTAAGAAAATTAGTATTATTTTATTTTGGATAAGCTTTTATGAATTGAAACAATTGTGATTGTTAAACAGATTTATTTTTTCAAATCTTTTGTTTATTAGTTTTTCAAATGTTAATAAATTTGGATTATTTTACTCTGAATAAGCTTGTAAGATATGAAACAAATATCTTATGACTAAACAAAAGATCAGAATAATCCAAAATAGATAATTATTCTAATGGTTTTAACTTTTTGAACTAGTTCCACAAGCACATTTGTTTTTTAAATCTCTTACATATTAATTTTTGAAATATTATTAAATTAGATTTATTTTTAACTAAATAAGCTTCTATGATTAGAAACAATTAGTTTATGACAAAAGAAAGATCTTAACGATTTGAGATTGATAATTGTTCAAATAGTCATAACTATTTAAACTGGTTTGATAAACATATTTATTTTTTAAATCTCTTATTAATTTTTTAAATATTACTAAATTAATATTATTTTATTTCAAATAAGCTTGTATGATCAAAAACAATTGTTTTATGACAAAACAAAAGGTCATAACAATTTAAAATAGATAATCATTCAAATGGCCAGAATCATATTAACTGATTCAATAAACATATTTATTTTTTTTAATTTCTTACTTATTATATTCAAAAATATTAATAAACTAGTATTATTTTATTCTATCTAAGCTTGTATTAACTAAAATAATTATTTTATGACAAATCAGAAGGTTATAACAATTTTAAATAGATAATTATTCAAATAGTAATAACTAGTTTAAATTATTTGGTAAATAGATTTATTTTTTTAAAATCTCTTTCCTATTAATTTTTCGAATGCTAATAAATTAGTATTAATTTATTCTGAATAAGCTTATTAATTTTCTTGCTTATTATTTTAAATTTCTTGCTTATTAATTTTCTAAATGTTACTAAAATAGTATTATTTTAAACAAAAACAATTGTTTTATGACAAAATAAAATGTCATAATGATTTGAAATAGATAATAGTTGAATTGGACAAGACTATTTGAACTTGTTCAGTGAACATATTTTTTTTTTTAAATCTCCAACTTATTAATTTTTAGAATATTAATTAAATTAGTATTATTTTATTTATGTTAGCTTTTTAGGTGAGATGGTGATCCAAGAGGGGGGTGAATTGGATTTCTCCAAATTCTTCCCAAACAAATGATTTCAATATAATTGAATGAAAATTAAAACAATAAGCACTTTTGATGAAAATATAATGCAAACAAGAACAATTAATGAACCTAAAATCAAATACAAACAACAATAAATTGTAAGGAGATAGGGATAGAAAAATCAAACATAATGATTTATAGAGGTTCGATCATTCACCACAAGGCACCTACGTCCTCTCTTCTTGGTTGTCCACACCAAGGCTTCAATCTACTATTGAAGAAAAACACTTACAAGATACAAACCTATCTTGTATTAAATCTCTATCTTTTTCTCAAGGCTTAGATAGCAACCTCTACCCTTACAATATCTAGAGGATACCTCACCTCTTGCTGACAAGATAAAAAAAATAATTTTTGCAAAGTAAAATACCTTTCAAGGTTGAGTGTTTGCCTAATGAAGTACAAAGAAAATGATGAATGAAACAAAACAATATTTTGGATACAAGAAATATGAAGGATATTGAATTTAAGCTCTAAAAACTCTTGATTCTAAGAGAAAATGAAAATATAACTTGTTAGCACTTGCTCTTATGCTTCATCAATCTTTTTGGTGTGTTGGAATGCCCAATTTATAGAGAAATTGAGGAAATAGCTGTTGGGAATGCTTAGGAAATGAAAATAGCCATTGAATGGTTGATAAAATAGCCGTTGGAGATGTCTTTGCCAGACCTGATCGATCCCTTCCATGAGGGGATTGATTGGTTCATGTTTGAACCAATTTGCCTTTGAAAATCATGACTTGATCGATCCCTTCTTTGAAGGGATCGATCCTATACCCAGGGGATCAATCTTGTCAAGCTGCTCTGTTGTATCTTATTTTGCACTCTACTCACTAATTCGATCATATCTTGAGTTATACAAATCCAAATCATAAACCGTTTGAAGATTTAGAAACTAGACTTAAATTCATCACCTAATTCATTGTGTACGAATTATAGTGAATTTTCAAAGTTACCCCTTGTGCAGTTTTTTGACAACTGCAGCATGTCTAATAAAAATTCAAAATCTTTTCTTAGAAAATTTGAATTTGAATTTTGTTTAATCCATTAGAAAGTAGACTCAAAGAGCTTTCCAACCATATAAAATTCAAATATTAAAACTTTGTGAATTAATACAGAAAAATAAAACAAATTCAATGTTGAAAAACTTTGTTCTTGTAAAACAACTTTCTTAAGTTAATCTATTTCTTAAAACCAATATTGTTAAAATTGTATTAAGTCCAAAATGAATTAGTTCACCTTAAAAACAACAATTGGACTTTCATTTAAGCTTAAATAAATAATCTTTAAAGATAGATTTGGTTTGAGAAATGTGAAACTAAGAAAGGTTTGTTTACACTTTGAAAAACATTTTATTTATTTAGTACTAAAATATAAAACTTAAGAACTTATACTAAATAAATCTTTTTCAAAATCTTGATCAAGCTTATTTAGCTTAATGTTTTGTCATTTCAAAATAAGGATCATTTCAAGGCTAACAATCTCCTCATTTTTGATATGACAAAACTTAAAGATAAATTTGCTTGATGAAAAACTTTCTTTGAAACATTTAAGATTTTGAAAAACATTTTGAAAAACTCCCCCTTAATGCATAGCAAAACTCCCCCTCAATTTATGTATCTTAATCCAACACAACTCAACAAACATATGTTAGTCAAATATATCAAATAAGCACAATCAAACATATGCATGTCAAGTACAAGCAAATTTGTCCATATGATATTTCTCTCCCTTTTTGTCATAGCAAAAAGGCATGAGCAAGTTAATGAGCAAATAAACACAAAGAGGCATCATTAACAAATATATTCATAAAATATTTCTCTTCCTTTTTATTTATGCTCTTTATACCAAATGTTTAAGCTCCTATATCAATTGCTATAAGCATACAAGAAGAAATATCTCTAAACTCTCTCCCCTTTTTTGTCATTTCAAAAGAAAGAGAAATCAATTCAAGGCATGGGACAAAGTGCTTGATACGAATAAAATCAAGAGTATTTTGAATGCATGTAATCAAATGTAATATGCACAATGAAGTTCACATACATGTATTCAAGTACAAAAGCATAAGTGTATCCAATTTTAGTATTTTAGCACAAGTCATCAAATTTACTACAAGAAATTTATGAGCAAAGGATAATGAATGATATGCAATCTACTCATAAATCATGTTATCATAAAATGTGCTTAGAACCTAAAACATCAATAGCAATTAAGCATAAATTAAAGCACATGCATACAAGCTCATACCAATTGTTATGGATACCAATTGTTAAAGATATGTTATGATAAAGCATATCAATTGTTATCACAAACTAAATCAAGCAAAATTGTATTCTAAGATTGCTCCTCATTTCAAAATAAGGATTAATCAATTTAATGCACACACAATTTTGCATGAAAGGTACAAGCTATATCAAGGATAGGTATATACATAAACAAGTGTCCATGAAAGTTAAAAAATTCTTTAGCAATTTTGATACCAATTGTTACCAATTGTTAGCAATTTTATTCAACAACTTTCATAGAGCACACATACTTCAAACATATGAAAGATTCATTTAATACATGCATAAATGATAATAGTAATCTTTCATAAGCTATCCTATCCAAACAAGAACCAAAAGCTCATATGTATTAAATAAAGCATGAATACTAATGAGCCATAAGGTTCAATTATCATCATGTTATAACAAAGATTATTCAAGCATTTTCAAAACATGATGAACACATAAGCTATAGCAAAGAAATAAAAGTATAATTATTAAATATATTTCAAATTATTTCAATGCATGGCAATGAAATTAATCTAACATATGCAAGTATCTAAATATATATTTCAATCAAAATCATACAAGCATATGCAAAAATATTTCAAATCACATATAACAATATACCAATAAAGATACAAACATTTAGACATAATGTGGTATATGCTATTTTAATATTCTTAATCGATGAACATGTTCAAAGAAATCAATCAATTTAACTCATATTCATGTTCAAGAATTCATGCATTGACCAAATATTCATGCATTAAAACTTTTAATCAAAGCAATCAAGAACTAGGCATGAATATTAATCAATCCAATCATTTAACAAGGTTAAGACACATTCTATCAAGTAGCTTGATGATTAATTTGTGCAAAGTGTTCACAAATTCAAACACAATATCTCATTTTTGCACATATAAAAGCAATCATTTATCAAATCATGCATTAAACATTATAAATCATAGGCACATAGCATAGATTCAATACAATTACCTCTATCCTTATCAAGCTATGTTGTTGTGCTCAATGTAGTTGAGTAAGGCTTTGAATCCTCTATTCCACATTATTTAAGTTAGTCTTTGATGTACTTAGGCTTGATTGATGAGGATGACATGCTTTGCTTGCTATACTTGAAATTCCAAAAATGTAGGCTCATTCATGCTCATTTCAAGTTCTCCTAGCATAGACTTAGAAAATATTCTTGAAAAAGGATTTTCATTAGAAGAATCAAGAAAATCAATTGATAAAAATTATACCAATTGTTAGAAAACAATTCAATATTCTAAGTCATTATAGGCAAAAGAAAATTTATTCACTAAGCACAAGTTGCCAATTGCAAGGAAGATATATACTTAAGCTAGAGGCCATATATCAATTTAAACATTGAATAGCACAAGAATGGCACTAAAGCAAAAGTTCTCATGTAACCTTTTAGATCATTCATGAACACAACATAGACATATTAACTATTCATATATATTCAATAAATCACCAAAGGATATATCAAAGTAAATTTTAGGCCATATGAAAACTAAAAACTCAAGGAAGACATATTTGTCATCAAGAACATATTCAAGAAAATTTTAGCACAAAAGCATAAATATGTCTACACAAATTATAGGCCATAATTAACAATGACTTAAGCTAAAAATAAGCATCATAAGAAATTCATTTACCTAAGTCATATTGCAAGCATGTCAAGTAAAGATAAATAATATTTATCACATAAGCATACACTTGACAAGAACAAATAGATGAACTAACAACATATTTTATTTACAAACAAGTAGTTCATCATATTCAAAATCACAAATCAAGAGGTATATCAATTCAGCACAATATCCAAAATATTTCACAAAATTAATAAAATATTTAAGTACAAAAATAAACATATTTCACAAATTAAAAAATAGACAATTTAGGCACTTTCAAATTACATGTATTAAGGTCAAGTTGAACCAATCATCATATGAGCATATACCTTGACCAAAAACATAAATGAACAAGTAATCAATATATATATATCACTTAAGCACAAGATGTTCATCAATTCACAAATCAAGAGTTATAACAATTTAAAATACAACAATCAAGTTTTTAAAAAAAAATTCACACTATCCAAGCATTGAGAACAAATTGAGTAATTTTAATCAACATGATCATATAAGCATGTTCAACAATTACAAATCAATATGCATAAAAATCACAAAAATCATTTCCATTATGCTAAAATTATTCAAACAAGTATATTTATGCAAAATACCATAGGATAAATCATTCAAAGCTTAATAGGTCTAGGATTTTGATTTGGTACTTTAAAACTCATTTTTGCTTGAAAAATACCTTAACAAATCTCAAAACTAGTCAGACTCATTTTTAACCAACTTGAACCATTCCAACAAATTTCAAATGACAAAACTAAGTTGTTCAAGTGATCATTTGGCATTAGAAACAAGGAAATAAAAAAGTCAGCTCTTAATCCCATATTTCCTTGAAAATGGCTATTAAGAAGAGCACATATGTTTAAACACACATTTAAGCTCTTCAAACCATTTAGAAAAGTTTTATTTAACACCACAAACAATTTCAACAAGCATCTCAAACATATTTAAGAGCAAAATAA
Organism: Durio zibethinus; assembly: GCF_002303985.1. The sequence continues at coordinate 13,693,654 of NW_019167926.1, read as the reverse complement.
ATGCACATTCAATTCAAGCTCACATTTTCTCAAGATTATGCAACATATGTCTTGTAATCAATGTCAACCAAAATTTGCATAATCAATTAAGCATTCAAATTTCATCAAAAATAGGTAACCAATTTCAAATTCTCTTCAAATAAAAGTTTAGAGGTTACCTATCTCTCCATTATGTGTCTAGAGTTCCAATATTCAATCTCACATTGTAGCTTCTTGCTCTAGCACACTTACAAGAGATATTTTTCATTTGATTTTTGGTACCCAAATTGCTTTGAGTCTTTGAAAGTTCATCATTAAGTCTCTTGTTCCTTTTGGAACCCACACTTGTTTGATTCTAAATGGAACTTTTCTTTTTATAGGACAAGTATGGACAGTATGACCATGAAAATTACAAAAATTGCATTTAATCATTTTAGCACTTAAACTCTTATCTAAAAACTCTTGTTTTTCATTCATCAAAATATCAAATTTCTTTTTCAAATCAAAATTTTCTTTTTCTAAAATTTCATACCTAATTAGAGAGGTTTTTAAATCTATTTTCTACTTTTCATGTTTTTTTTTTCCAAATCATTCTTTGTACTCATTAAAAATTCATTTTCAACTTTTAATTTTGAAATCATTTTCTTATGTTTCAAATGTATATTTTCAAATTCAATTACCAAATCATTGTAAGCATCTTATAACTCATCAAAAGTATAAGAGTTTGAATCACAAGAGTTAGAGGTTACCTTTGGTTCCTCAATAGCCATGAGACATGATGCATGTTGGTTGGAAATTTGTCTTTCATATAGCTCATCCAACTTTCTCCATATCTCATTTGAGGTTGAGCATTTTGAGACCTAGTTGAAGTTGTAATCATCTAAAGCTCCATAGAGAATACACTTGGCCTTTGCATCATCTATTATTTACCTCATGTAGTTTGCATCGTTTGAAGAAATTCCAAGCCCTTTTTTAACCACATTCCAACCTCTAAAATCTCGGGCAATTATGAACATCTTCATCCTCTATCTCTATTCATAAAATTCAAATTTATCAACCATGGGAGCTTTGAAGACTTCCTCACCATCTTGGAACCAAATTTAAGCCATAGGATCTTTACTAAAGTTAGTTAAACCTACAAAAAAAGACCAAAGCTTTGATACCAATTGTTAGCTTTTTAGGTGAGATGGTGATCCAAAAGGGGGGTGAATTGGATTTCTCTAAAATTTTCCTAAAGAAATGATTTCAATATAATTGAATGAAAATTAAAACAATAAGCACTTTTGATGAAAACATATGCAAACAATAATAATTAATGAACCTAAAATCAAATATAAACAATAATAAATTATAAGGAGATATGGATGGAAATCAAACACAATGATTTATAGAGGTTCGGTCCTTCACCACAAGGCACCTACGTCTTCTCTTCTTGGTTGTCCACACCAAGGCTTCAATTTACTATTGAAGAAAAACTCTTATAAGATACAAACCTATCTTGTACTAAATCTCTATCTTTTTTTCAAGGCTTAGATAACAACCTCTTCCCTTACAATATCAAGATAATATCTCACCTCTTGCTTACAAGATAACAAAAATAATTTTTGCAAAGTAAAATACCTCTCAAGGTTGAGTGTTAGCCTAATGAAGTACAAAGAAAATGATGAATGAAACAAAACAATATTTTGGATACAAGAAATATGAAGGATATTGAATTTAAGCTCTAAAAACTCTTGATTCTAAGAGAAAATGAAAATATAACTTGTTAGCACTTGCTCTCTTGCTTCATCAATCTTCTTGATGTGTTGGAATGCCCAATTTATAGAGAAATTGAAGAAATAGCCATTGGGAATGCTTTGCCCAGATCCAATCGATCCTTTCCATGAAGGGATCAATTGGTTCATGTTTTGAACCAATTTGCCTTTGAAAATCATGACCTGATCGATCCCTTCCTTGAGGATTCAATTGGTTTAGCTAGGGGATCGATCCTATACCCAAGGGATCGATCCTATTAAGCTGCTCTGTTGTATCTTGTTTTGCACTCTACTCACTAATTCGATCATATCTTGAGTTATACAAATCAAAATCATAAAACATTTGAAGATTTAGAAACTGGACTTAAAGGGATTTCTATCCATATAAATTTCATCACCTATTCATAATGTAGGAAGTATAGTGAATTTTCAAATTTACCCCTTGTGTAATTTTTTGACAACTACAACATGTCTAGTAAAAATTCAAAATCTTTTCCTAGAAAATTTAAATTTTGATTTTGTTTAATTCATTAGAAAGTAGACTCAAAGAGCTTTCCAACCATATAAAATTCAAATATTAAAACTTTGTGAATTAATACAGAAAAATAAAACAAATTCAATGTTAAAAAACTTTGTTCTTGTAAAACAACTTTCTTAAGTTAATCTATTTCGTAAAACCAATATTATCAAAATTGTATTAAGTACAAAATGAATTAGTTCACTTTAAAAACAATAATTGGACTTTCATTTAACCTTAAATAAATAATATTTAAAGATAGATTTGTTTAAGAAATGTGAAACCAAGAAAGGTTTGTTTACACTTTGAAAAACATATTATTTATTTAGTACTAAAATATAAAACTTAAGAACTTGTACTAAATAAATCTTTTTCAAAATCTTGATCAAGCTTTTTTAGCTTAATGTTTTGTCATTTCAAAATAAGGATCATTTCAAGGCTAACAATTTTGAATAAACTTGTATGAATAAAAATAATTGTTTTATGACAAGATAAAAGATCATAATGGTTTGAAATAAATAATTGTTCAAATAGTCATAATTATTTAAATTCGCTCAATAAATGGATTTATTATTTCAATCTTCTATTTATTAATTTTTGAAATTTTAAAAAATTATTATTATTTTGTTTTGAATAAGCTTTTATAAACAAAAACAATTAGTTTATGACAAAACAAAAGATCATAACAATTTGAAATGGGTAATTGTTGAAATAGTTATAACTATTTGAATGTGTTCAGAAAATAGATTTATTTTTTAAATATTTACTTATTAATTTTTGTAATATTAATAAATTTATATTATTTTATTCAAAATAAGCTTGCAAGAACAAAACCAATTGTTTTATGATAAAACAATTGGTCATAATATTTTGAAATAGATAATTGTTCATATAGTCTTAATTATTTGAACATATTCAGTAAAAAGATTAATTTTATATTCTTTTACTCATTAATTTTCAAATATTAATAAATTAGTATTATTTTATTTCAAAAAAGCTTATTTGAACTGAACCAATTGTTTTATTACAAAACAATAGGTCAAATAAGTTGAAATAGATAATTGTTCATATAGTCTTAATTATTTGAACATATTCAGTAAAAAGATTAATTTTATATTCTTTTACTCATTAATTTTCAAATATTAATAAATTAGTATTATTTTATTTCAAAAAAGCTTATTTGAACTGAACCAATTGTTTTATTACAAAACAATAGGTCAAATAAGTTGAAATAGTTAATTATTCAAATAATCATGACTATTTCAACTTATTCGGTAAATATATTTATTTTTTAAATCTTTTACCCATTAATTGTCAAAATATTAATAAATTAATATTATTTTAATCCAAATAACCTTGCATGAATAGAAACAATTGTTTTATTAGAAAACAAAATGTCATAACAATTTGAAATAAATAACTATTCAAATAGTCATAATCATTTGAACTTATTCAATAAATAGATTTTTTTTATATATTTTACTTACTAATTGTCCTAATATTAATAAATTTATATTATTTTATTCAAAATAAGCTTGTTCGGTAAACAAATTTTTTTAAATCTCTTAATTATTAATTTTCAAAATATTAATAAATTGGTTTTATTTTATTTCTAATAAACTTATAAGAACTTAAACAATTCCTTTATGACAAAACAAAAGGTCATAATGATTTGAAATAGATAATTATTCAAATAGTCATGACTATTTGATCTAGTTCGGTAAACATATTTATTTAAAAAAATTTTTACTTATTAATTGTCAAAATATTAATAAATTAGTATTATTTTAATCTTAATAAGCTTGTATGAATAGAAACAATTGTTTTATAATAGGACAAAAAGTCATAACCAATTGAAATAAATAAATTGTTAAATAGTCATAACTATTTAAATTGGTTTGATAAATAGATATATTTTTTAGATATTTTATTAATTTTTGAAATATTAATAGATTAGCATTACTTTATTATAAACAAACTTATATGAACAAAAACATTTGTCTTATGACAAAACAAAAGGTCATAATGATTCGAAATAGATAGTTGTTCAAATCGCCATAATTATTTAAACTAGTTAGGTATACAAAAATATATTTTTAAAATCTCTTATTTATTAATTTTTAAAATATTAATAAATTCATTTTGTTTTATTTCAAATAAGCTAGTATTATTTTAAAATTGTTTTATGAAAAAACAAAAGATCATAACGTTCTGAAAATGGATAATCACTCATATGTTCTTAAATATTTAGACCGGTTCAATAAACAAATTTATTTTTAATTCTTTTAGTTATTAATTATCGAAAATATTAATAGATTAGTATTATTTTATTTCAAATAAGCTCGTATGAATAAAAATAATTATTTTGTGATAGAACACAAGGTTATAACAATTTGAAGTATACAATTGTTCAAATAGTCATAACTATTTAAACTGGTTCGGTAAACAGATTTAATTTTTAAATCTCTTACTTATTAATTTTTGAAAGATTAATAAATTAGTATTAGTTTATTCCAAATAAGCTTAAATGATAAAAAACATTTGTTATATGACCAAACAAAATGTAATGACAATTTGAAATAGATAATTGTTGAAATGGCTATAATTATTTAAAATGATTCTGTAAATAGATTTTATTTTTTAAAATCACTTACTTATTAATTTTTGGAATATTAATAAATTTGTATTATTTTATTTCGAATAAGCTTGTATTAACTGAAAAAATTGTTTTATGACAAAACAAAAGGTCATAATGATTTTAAATAGACAATTGTTCAAATAGTAATAACTATTTGAACTTGTTTGATAAATGGATTTATTTTTTAAATATCTTTCTAATAATTTTTTGAATATTAATAAATTAGTATTAATTTATTTCAAATAAACTTGTATGAACTAAAACAATTGTTTTATGACTAAACGAAAGGTAAGAACGATTTCAAATGGATAATTATTTTAATATCTTAAACATATGAATTGATTCGAAAAACAAATTTATTTTTTAAATCTCTTATTAATTTTTGAAATATTATTAAATTTATATAATTTTAATCTGAATAAGCTTGCACAAACAAAAAAATTATTTTAAGACAAAACAAAAAGGTCATAATGATTTGAAATAGATAATTGTTCATATAGTCTTAACTATTTGAACTCATTTGGTAATTAGATTTATTTTTTAATTTTCTTGGTTATTAAGTTTTGAAATATTATTAAATTAGTATTATTTTATTTCAAATAAAATAGTATGAACAGAGCCAATAGTTTGATGACAAAAGAAAAGTTTATAATGATTATAGATAATTATTCAAATAGTGAAAACTATTTGGAATTGCTTGGTAAATAGATTTACTTTTTAAATCTCTTACTGATTAATTTTCTAAATATAAATAAATTAATATTATTTTATTTCGAACAAACTTATATAAACAAAAATAATTATTTTATGACAAAACAAAAAGTAATAACAATTTGGAATATATATTTTTCAAATAGTTATAATTATTTGAATTGGTTCAATAAATAGAATTATTTTTTAAGTCTCTTACATATAAAATTTTGAAATATTAAGAAATTAGTTTTATTTTATTTTGAATAAACTTGTATAAGTTGAAATAGTATGATTTGAAATAAATAATTGTTCATACTGTCTTAATCACTTGAACTGATTCGGGAAACAGATTTATTTTTTAAATCTCTTAGTTATGAATTTTTAGAATATTATTAAATTAGTATTATTTTATTTTGAATAAACTTGTATGAACATAAATAATTGATTTATGATAGAACAAAAGCTTATAACAATTTGAAATAGATAATTGTTCAAATAGTTAAACTAGTTTGGTAAATCTTTTACTAATTCTTGAAATACTAACAAATTAGTATTATTTTATTTCAATAAGCTTGTATGTTGAGAAACAATTGTTTTATGACAAAATGAAAGGTAATAATGATTTAAAATATATAATTATTCAAATGGCCATAATTATTTGAACTGATTCGGTAAACTGATTTATTTTTTAAATTTCTTGCTTATTAATTTTTGAAATATTAATAAAGTAGTACTATTTTATTTTGGATAAGCTTTTATGAACTGAAAGAATTGTTTTATGATAAAACAAAAGTTCATAATGATTTTAAATAGATACTTGTTCAAATAATCATAACTATTTGAACGTTTTTGGTAAGTAGATTTATTTCTTCAAATCTCTTGCTTATTAATTTTTAGAATATTAATAAATTAGTATTATTTTATTCTGAATAAATGTGTATGAACTGAAACAATTATTTTACGACAAAACTAAATCTTAGAATGATTTGAAATAGATAATTATTCTAATAGTCTTAACCATTTGAACTAATTCAGCAAACACATTTATTTTTTAAATCTCTTACTAATTTTTGAAAATATTATTAAATTAGTATTATTTTTATTTGAATAAGCTCGTATGATTTGAAATAATTTTTTTATGACAAAACAAAGATCATAGCAATTTGAGATTGATATTTGTTCAAATGGTCTTAACTATTTGAATTGATTCGAAAACTAGCTTTAATTTTTTAAATCTCTTGCTTAATAATTTTTGAAATATTAATAAAGTAGTATTATTTTATTTCAAATAAGTTTTTGTGAACTGAAACAATTATTTTATGATAAAACAAAAGGTCATAATGATTTTAAATAGATAATTATTTAAATAATCATATCTATTTGAGCTTGTTTGATAAACATCTATTTTTTTTTAAATCTCTTGCTTATTAATTTTTCAAATGTTAATAAATTAGTATTATTTTATTTTGAATAAGCTTGTATGAACTAAAATAATTGTTTTATGACTAAACAAAAGGTTAGAATGATTTGAAATAGATAATTGTTCTAATAATCTTAACTATTTGAACTGGTTTGGCAAAATACATTTATTTATTATTATTAAATTAGTATTATCTTAATCTAAATAAGCTAATATGAAAAGAAACAATTGTTCTATGACAAAATAAAGATCATAACGATTTGAGATAGATAATTGTTCAAATAGTCAACTATTTGAACTAGTTCAGTAAACAAATTTAGTTTTAAAATCTCTTATTAATTTTCAAAATATTAATAAATTAGTATTATTGTATTTTGAATAATTATGTTTGAACAAAAACAATTGTTTTAGAACAAAACAAAAAGTCATAATGATTTGAAATAGATAATTATTCAAATGGACGTGATTATATGAACTTGTTTGGTAAAAAGATTTTTTTTTAAATTAATTTTCAGAATATTAATTAATTAATATTATTTTATTTCGAATAAACTTGTATGAATAAAAACAATTATTTGATCACAAAATAAAAGATCATAATTATTTGAAATAATAATTATTCAAACAGTCATAACTATTAGAGCTTGCTTGGTAAACATATTTTTTTAAATTATTTACTTATTAATTTTTGAAATATTAATAAATTAGTATTATTTTTATTTCAAATAAGCTTGTATGAACAGAAACAATTGGTTTACGAAAAACAAAAGGTCATAACTATTTGAAATAGATAATTGCTCAAATAGTCATAACTATTTGAATGTGTTCAAAAAATAGATTTTTTTTTTAAATTTCTACTTATTAATTTCTGAAATATTAATAAATTTATATTATTTTATTCGAAATAAGTTTATATGAATAGAAACAATTGTTTTATGACAAAATAAAGGTCAAAACTATTTGAAATAAATAATTGTTCAAATAGTCATAACTATTCAAACTTGTTCGGTAAACAGATTCATTTTTTAAATCTCTTACTCATTAATTTTAGAATGTTAATAAATTAATATTATTTTATTTTGAATAAGCCTATATGAACTAATACAATTGTTTTATTACAAAATAAAAAGGTCATAATGATTTGAAATAGATAACTATTCAAATAGTTATGACTATTTGGACTTGTTCGATAAACATAGTTATTTTTAAAATCTTTCACTTATTATTTGTCAAAATATTAATAAATTAATATTATTTTAATCCAAATAAGCTTGTATGAACAAAAACAATTATTTTGTGACAAAACAAAAAGTCATAACGATTTAAAATAAATAATTATTCATATAGTCATAATTATTTGAATTTATTTGGTAAACAAATTTATTTTTTAGATCTTTTTCTTTTTAATTATCTGAATATTAGTAAATTTGTGTTATTTTATTTGAACTAAGCTTGTCTAAATAGAAAATTTCGTTTTATAACAAAACAAAAGGTTATAGCAATTTGAAAAAGATAATTGTTAAAATAGTCATAAGTATTTAAACTTGTTCAGTAAATAAATTTATTTTTAAATTTCTTACTTATTAATTTTTAGAATATTAATAAGTTAGAATTATATTATTTCGTATAAGGTTGTACGAATAGAAATAATTGATTTGTGATTAAACAAAAGGTTATAACAATTTGAAATAGATAATTGTTCAAATATTCAAAATCAATATATTCATTTTTTAAATCCATTGCTTATTAATTTTTAGAATATTAATAAATTGGCATTACTTTATTTTGAATAGGACTATCTGAACATAAACAATTGTTTTATGACAAAACGAATGGTCATAACAATTTGAAATAAATAATTGTTCAAATAGTTTAACTAATTAAAATGGCTTAGTAAACATATTTATTTTTTAATTCTCTTACTCATTAATTTTTAAAATATGAATAAATTATTATTATTTTATTCTAAATAAACCTATCTGAACAAAAACATTTGTTTTATGATAGAACAAAAGGTTATAACAATTTGAAATATATAATTGTTCAAATAGCTATAACTATTTAAATTGGGTTGATAAACTAATTTATTTTTTAATTCTACTACTTATTAATTTTTAAAATATTAATAAATTAGCATTATTTTATTTCGAATAGGCTTGTATGATGAAAAACAATTGTTTTATGACAAAACAAAATTTAATAATGATTTGAAAGAGATAATTGTTCAATTGGTCATAATTATTTAAACTGATTTAATAAACTGGTTTATGTTTTAGATCTCTAACTTATCAATTTTTATAATATTAATAAAGGAATATTATTTTATTTTATATAAGCTTTTATGAACTGAAATAATTGTTTTATGATAAAATAAAAGGTCATAACAATTTTAAATAGATAATTACTCAAATAGTCAAAATTATTTGAACTTGTTTTGTAAACATATTTTTTTTTTATTTTCTTACTTATTAATTTTCTGAATGTTAATAAATTAGTATTATTTTGTTTTGAATAAGCATGTATGAGCTAAAGCAATTATTTTATGACTAAACAAAAGGTCAAAATGATTTGAAATCGATAATTATTTTAATAGTCTTAACTATTTGAACTGGTTTAACAAATACATTTATTTTTTAAATCCTAATTAATGTTTAGAATATTATTAATTTGGCATTATTTTACTCCAAATAAGCTTCTATGAATAGAAATAAATGTTTTAGGACAAAACAAAGATCATAATGATTTGAGGAAGATAATTCTTCAAATAGTCATAACTATTTGAATTGGTTTGGTAAAAAGATTTAGTTTTTAAATCACTTATTAATTTTTGAGATAGTAATAAATTAGAATTATTTTATTCTAAATAATTTTGTATGAATAGAAATAATTGTTTTATGACAAAAAAATATCATAACGATTTGAAATAGATAATAGTTCAAATCAATGTGACTATTTGAGCTTGTTCAAAATATAGATTAATTTTTTAAATCTTCAACTTATTAATTTTCATAATATTAATAAATTAGTATTATTTTATTTCGAATAAACTTATATGAATAGAAACAATTGTTTTATGACAAAACAAAGGATTATCATGATTTGAAATAAATAATTGTCCAAATAGTCATAACTATTTGAACTCACTTAATAAACAAATTTATTTTTAAAATCTTTTACTTATTAATTTTGGAATATTAATAAATTAGTATTATTTTATTTCAAATAATGTTTTTTGAAAGGAAACAATTGGTTTAAGAGAAAACAAATTATCATAACGATTTGTAATAGATAATTGTTCAATAGTCATAACTATTTGAATGTGTTCAAAAAATAAATTTATTTTTTAAATTTTTACTTATTAATTTTTTTAACATTAATAAATTTATATTATTTTATTTGAAATAAGCTTACATAAATAGAACCAATTGTTTTATAACAAAACAAAAGGTCATAATGTTTTGAATTAAATAATTGTTCAAATAGTCATAACTATTTGAACTTGTTTAGCAAATAGATTTATTTTTTTAATTCTCTTACTCTTTAAATTTTGAAATATTAATAAATTAGTATTATTTTATTTCAAATAAGCTTACATGAATTGGAATAATTATTTTATTACAAAACAAACGGTCAAAATGATTTAAAGTACATAATTATTCAAATAGTCATGATTATTTGAACTTGTGTAGTAAACATTTTTTTAAATCTTTTATTGATTAACTGTCTTAATATTAATAAATTTGTATAATTTTATTAGAAATAAGCTTGTATGAATAGAAAAAATCATTTTATAACAAACCAAAAGGTTATAGCGATTCCAAATCGATACTTGTTCAAATGGTCATAATTATTTAAACTATTTGGTAAATAGATTCATTTTTAAAATCTTTTAATTATTAATTTTTAGAATATTAATAACATAGTATTATATAGTTATTTATACTTGTTCGGTAAATAGATTCATTTTTAAAATCTCTTAATTATTAAATTTTGGAATATTAATAACATAGTATTATTTTTTTTGAATAACCTTATATGAATTGAAATAATTTTTTTATGACAAAACAAAAGGTCATAATGATTTGAAATTGATAATTATTCAAATAGTCGTGACTATTTGATCTAGTTCAGTAAACATATTTATTTTTAAAATTGTTTACTTATTAATTGTCAAAATATTAATAAATTAGTATTATATTAATCTGAATAAGCATGTATGCATAGAAACTATTGTTTTAGAATAGAACAAAAAGTCATAATAATTTGAAATAAATAATTGCTTAAATATTCATAACTATTTCAACTGGTTTTATAAATAGATTTATTTTTTAAATCTCTTATTAATTTTTCAAATATTAATAGATTGGTATTATTTTATTTCAAACTAACTTATATGAACAAAAACATTTATTTTATGACAAAAAAAGGTCATAATGATTTGAAATAGATAATTGTTCAAATAGTCATAATTATTTAAATTGGTTCGATAAATAGAATTATTTTTAAATCTCTTACTGATTAATTTTTTGAAATATTAATAAATTTATTTTATTTTATTCCAAATAAGTTAGTAAGAATTGAAAAAATTGTTTTACGATAAAACAAAAGGTCATAATGATTTGAAATAAAGAATTTTCATGTAGAATTAACTATTTGAACTGGTTTGACAAATAAATTTATTTTTTAAATCTCTTAGTTATTAATTTTTATAATATTATTACATTAGTATTATTTTATTATGAATAAGCTTGTATGGACATAAATAATTGTTTTATGTCAGAACAAAAGGTTATAACAATTTGACATATATAATTATTCAAATAGTCATAACCATTTGAACTAGTTCAATAAATAGATTTATTTTTTAAATTTCTTATTTATTAATTTTTGAAATATTAATAAATTAGTATTTTTTTATTTGGAATAGGCTTGCGTGATGAAATAAATTGTTTTATGGCAAAACAAAGGTTAATAATGATTTGAAATAGATAATTGTTCAAATGGCCATAATTATTTGAACTGATTCGATAAACTGATTTATGTTTTAAATCTCTAACTTATCAATTTTTATAATATTAATAACGTAATATTATTTTATTTCAAACAAGCTTTTATGAACCGAAACAATTATTTTATGATAAAATAAAAGGTCATAATGATTTTAAATAGACAATTGTTCAAATAGTCAAAACTATTTGAACTTGTTCAGTAAACAAATTTTTTTTTAAATTTCTTACTTATTAATTTTCTAAATGTTAATAAATTAGTATTATTTTATTTCGAATAAGCATGTATGAGCTAAAGCAATTATTTTAGGACTAAGCAAAGGTTAGAACTATTTGAAATAGGTAATTGTTCTAATAGTTTTAACTATGTAAGCTGGTTCAGCAAACACATATATTTTTTAAATCCTTACTTGTTAATGTTTAGAATATTATTAATTTAGTAATATTTTACTTCAAATAAGCTTGTATGAACATAAATAAATGTTTTAGGATATAACAAAGATCATAACAATTTGAGATAGATAATTATTCAAATAGTCATAAGTATTTGAATTAGTTCGGTAATGAGATTTAGTTTTTAAATCTCTTATTAATTTTTGAAATTGTAATAAATTAGTATTATTTTATTTTGAATAGTTTCGTATCAAAGAAACAAATGTTTTACGACAAAACAAAATGTCATAACAATTTGGAATAGATAATAGTTCAAATGAACATGACTATTTAATCTTGTTTGGTAAATAGATTAATTTTTTAAATCTTCAACTTATTAATTTTTAGAATATTAATAATATTAGTATTATTTTATTCCAAATAAACTTGTATAAATAGAAACAATGGTTTTATGACAAAACAAAAGATTATAATGATTTGAAATAAATAATTGTTTAAATAGTCATAACTATTTGAACTCGCTCAGTAAATAGATTTATTTTTAAAATCTTTTACTTATTAATTTTGGAATATTAATAAATTAGTATTATTTTATTTCGAATAAGGTTTTTTAAATAGAAACGAATGGTTTATGACAAAACAAATGGTCATAATGATTTGAAATGGATAATTGTTCAAATAGTCAAACTATTTGAACATGTTCAAAAAAAATTTATTTTTAAAATATTTACTTATTAATTTTTGGAACATTAATAAATTTATATTATTTTATTTGAAACAACCTTGCATGAATAGAACCAATTGTTTTATGACAAAATAACATGTCATAATGTTTTGAAATAAAAGGTCATAATGCTTTGAAATAGATAATTATTGAAATAGTCATAACAATTTGAAGTTGTTCAATAAATAGATTTATTTTCTGGTAAACATTTTTTTAAAAATATTTTACTTATTAATTGTCAAAATATTAATAAATTAATATTATTTTAATTCGAATAAGCTCGTATGGATAGAAACAATTTTTTTATGATAAAACAAAAAAGTCATAAGAATTTGAATTAAATAATTGTTCAAATAGTCATAACGATTTGAACTTGTTCAGTAAACATATTTATTTTTTAAATCTTTTACTTATTAATTGTCTTAATATTAATAAATTGGTATTAAGTTATTCAAAATAAGCTTGTTTATACATAAAAAATCATTTTGTGACAAACCAAAAGGTTATAGCAATTCCAAATCAATAATTATTCAAATGGTCATAATTATTTAAACTTGTTCGTTAATAGATTCATTTTTTAAATCTCTTAATTATTAATTTTTAGAATATTAATAACATAGTATTATTTTATTTCAAATAACTTTATATGAACTAAAATAATTTTTTATGGCAAAACAAAAAGTCATAAGATTTAAAATAGATAATTATTCAAATAGTCAAAATTATTTGATCTAATTCACTAAACATGTTTATTTTTTAAATTTTTTACTTATTAGTTGTCAAAATATTAATAAATTAGTATTATATTAATCTAAATAAGCTTGAATGAACAAAAACTATGTTTTATAACAAAAAAAAATGTCATAATGATTTGAAATAAATAATTGCCTAATATTCATAACTATTTTAATTGGTTTGATAAATAGATTTACTTTTTAAATCTCTTAATAATTTTTAAAATATTAATAGATTAGTGTTATTTTATTTTGAACAAATTTATATGAACAAAAACATTTATTTTACGACACAACAAAAAGGTCATAATAGTTTGAAATAGATAATTGTTCAAATAGTCATAATTATTTGAATTGGTCTGGAAAACATAATTATTTTTTAAATCTCTTACTGATTAATTTTTGAAATGTTAATAAATTAGTTTTATTTTATTTCAAATAAGTTAGTAAGAACTAAAAAAATTGTTTTACGACAAAACAAAAGGTCATAACAATTTGAAATAAAAAATTGTTCATATAGCCTTAACTTTTTGAATTGGCTCAACAAATAAATTTATTTTTTAAATCTTTTAGTTATTAATTTTTAGAATATTGTTGCATTAGTATTCTTTTATTCCCAATAAGCTTGTATGAACAGAATTAATTGTTTTATGACAAAACATAAGGTTATAACAATTTGAAATATATAATTCAAATAGTTATAACTATTTGAACTGGTTCAATAAAAAGATTTATTTTTAAATCTGTTACTTATTAATTTTTCAAATATTAATAAATTACTATTATTTTATTTCGAATATGCTTGTATGATGAAAAACAATTGTTTTATGACAGAACAAAAGTTCATAATGATTTGAAACAGATAATTGTTTAAATGGCCATAATTATTTGAACTAATTTGATAAATTGATTTATGTTTTAAATCTCTAACTTATCAATTTTTATAATATTAATAAAGTAATATTATTTTATTTCGGATAAGCTTTTATGAACTGAAACAATTATTTTATTATAAAATATAAGGTCATAACGATTTTAAATAGATAATTATTCAAAAAGTAAAAAATATTTGAACTTGTTCGGCAAACAAATTTTTTTCTAATTTCTTAATAATTTTTTGAATGTTAATAAACTAGTATTATTTTATTTCCAATAAGCATGTATGAGTTGAAGCAATTATTTTATGACTAAACAAATGGTCAAAATGATTTAAAATATATCATTGTTCTAATAGTCTTAACTATTTGAACTAGTTCAGCAAACACATTTATTTTTTAAATCCTTATTAATGTTTAGAATATTATTAATTTAGCAATATTTTACTCGGAATAAGCTTGTTGAATAGAAATTAAATGTTTTAGGATAAAATAAAGATCATAACATTTGAGATAGATAATTATTCAAATAGTCATAATTATTTGAACTGGTTCAGTAGAGAGATTTAATTTTTAAATTTCTTATTAATTTTTGAAATAGTAATAAATTAGTATTATTTTATTCTGAATATTTTTGTATGAATATAAACAATTGGTTTTGGAACATTAATTTTTAAATAAATTTATTTTTAAAATTTTTACTCATTAATTTTTGGAACATTAATAAATTTATATTATTTTATTTGAAATAAGCTTGAATGAATAGAACAAATTGTTTTATGACAAAACAAAAGGTCATAATGTTTTGAAATAGATAATTATTAAGATAGTCATAATATTTGAACTTGTTCGATAAATAGATTTATTTTTTTAATTCTCTTACTTTTTAATTTTTGAAATATTAATAAATTAGTATTATTTTATCTCAAATAAGCTAACATGAATTGAAACAATTGTTTTATTACAAAACAAAAGGTTGCAATGATTTAAAGTAGATAATTATTCAAATAGTCATGACTATTTGAACTTGTTGGATAAACATATTTTTTAAAATCTTTTAATTTTTAATCCGAATAAGCTCGTATGGATAAAAACAATTATTTTATGACAAAATAAAAAAGTAATAAGAATTTGAAATAAATAATTATTCAAATAGTCATAATGATTTGAATTTGTTCGGTAAACAGATTTATTTTTTGAATCTTTTACTTATTAATTATCTTAATATTAATAATTTTGTATTATTTTATTCAAAATAAGCTTATATGAGCAAATAAAATCATTATATGATAAACCAAAAGGTTATAGCAAGTCCAAATCGATAATTGTTTAAATGGCCATAATTATTTAAACTTGTTCAATAAATAGAATCATTTTTTAAATATCTTAATTATTAATTTTCAGAATATTAATAACATAGTATTATTTTATTTCCAATAACATCATATGAACTGAAATAATTTTTTTATGAAAAAACAAAAGGTCATAATGATTTGAAATTGATAATTATTCAAATAGTCATGACTATTTGATCTAGTTCGGTAAACATATTTATTTTAAAAAGTGTTAACTTATTAATTGTCAAAATATTAATAAATTAGCATTATTTTAATCCAAATAAGTATGTATAAATAGAAACAATTGTTTTATAACAAAATAAAAAGTCATAACAATGTATAAATAGAAACAATTGTTTTATAACAAAATAAAAAGTCATAACAATTTGAAATAAGTAATTGCTCAAATAGTCATAACTATTTGAATTAGTTTGATAAATAGATTTATTTTTTAAATCACTTATTAATTTTTGAAATATTAATAGATTAATATTACTTTATTCTGTATAAACTTATATGAACAAAAATATTTATTTTGTGACAAAAAAAAAGTAATAATGATTTGAAATATATAATTGTTCAAATAGTCATAATTATTTGAACAGATTAGGTAAATAGAATTATTTTTTAAATCTCTTATTAATTTTTGAAATATTAATAAATTTGTTTTATTTTATTCCAAATAAGCCAGTATGAATTGAGAAAATTCTTTTATGACAAGGCAAAGGGTCAAAACAATTTGAATTAGATAATTGTTCATATAGTCTTAACTATTTGAACTAGTTTGGCAAACAAATTTATTTTTTAAATCCCTTAGTTATTAATTTTTGGAATATTGTTAGATTAGTATTGTTTTATTTCAAATAATCTTGTATGAATAGAAATAATTGTTTTATGACATAACAAAAGGTTATAATGATTTGAAGTATAGAATTGTTCAAATAGTCATAACTATTTGAACTAGTTCGATAAACAGATTCATTTTTTAAATCTCTTACTTATTAATTTTTGAAAGATTAATAAATTATTATTATTTTATTTCAAATAAGCTTGTATGATAAAAAACAATTGTTATATGACCAAACAAAAGGTGATAATGGTTGGAAATAGATAATTGTTGAAATGACCATAATTATTTGAATTAATTTGGTAAATAGATTCACTTTTTAAATCACTTATTAATTTTTGGAATATTAATAAATTAGAATTATTTTATTTTGAATAAGCTTATATGAACTAAAACAATTATTTTATGACAAAACAAAAGGTCATAATGATTTTAAATAGACAATTGTTCAAATAATCGTAACTATCTGAATTTGTTTGGTAAAAAAATTTATTTTTTTCAACTCCTTCTTATTAAATTTTTTTTTATTTTGGATAAGCTTTTATGAATTGAAGTAATTGTTTTATGTCAAAACAAAAGGTCATAACAATTTTACAAAAATAATTGATCAAATAGTCATAACTATTTAAACTTGTTTGGTAAAAAGAATTATTTTTTTAAATCTTTTGCTTATTAATTTTCCAAATGTTCATAAATTTGGTTTATTTTATTCCACATAAGCTTGTAAGACATGAAACAAATATTTTATGACTAAACAAAAGGTTTGAACAATTTGAAATAGATAATTATTCTAATTGTTTTAACTATTTAAACTGATGTAACAAATATATTTATTTTTTAAGTCTCTTATTAAATTTTGAAACATTATTAAATTAGTATTATTTTTAATTGAATAGGCTTCTATGATTAGAAACAATTGTGTTATGACAAAATGAAGATTTTAACAATTTTAGATTGATAATTGTTTAAATAGTCATAATTATTTGAACTGGTTTGGTAAACAGATTTATTGTTTAAATCTGTTACCTATTAATTTTTGAAATATTAATCAATTAGTATTATTTTATTTCAAATAAGCTTGTATGATAAAAAAACAATTGTTTCATGACAAAATAAAAGCTCATAGTGATTTGAAATAGATAATTATTCAAATGGCCATAATTATTTTAACTAATTTGGTAAACAAATTTATTTTTTTAAATTTCTTACTTATTAATTTTGGAAATATTAATAAATTATTATTATTTTATTCCATCTAAGCTTGTATTAACTGAAACAATTGTTTTATGACAAATTAAAGGGTTATGACAATTTTAAATAGACAATTGTTCAAATAATAATAACTATTTGAACTTGTTTGAAAAATAGATTTATTTTTTAAATCTCTTTCTTATTAATTTTTCAAATGTTAATAAATTAGTATTAATTTATTTTCAATAAGCTTGTATGAATTGAAACAATTATTTTTTGACTAAAAAATGGACAAAACGATTTGAAGTATATAATTATTCTAATAGTTTTAACAATTTGAAATTATCAGTAGACAAATTTATTTTTTAAATCTCTTATTAGTTTTTTAAATATTATGAAATTAGTATTATTTGAATATGAATAAGCTTGTACAAACAAAACAATTGTTTTATGACAAAAGAAAATGTCATAACAATTTGAAATAGATAATCATTTATATAGTTTTAATTATTTGAATTGGTTCGACAATTAGATTTATTTTTTTTAATTTTCTTGGTTATTTGGCTTTGGAATAATATTAAATTTGCATTATTTTATTTCGAATAAAATTGTATAAATAGAACAAATTATTTGATGACAAAATAAAAAGTTATAATGATTTGAAATAGATAATTACTCAAATAGTCAAAACTATTTGAAATGGTTTGTCAAGCAAATTTACTTTTTAAATCTCTTACTAATTAATTTTCTAAATATTAATAAATTAGTGTTATTTTATTTTGAACAAACTTATATTAACAAAAACAATTGTTTTATGACAAAATGAAAAGTAATAATGATTTGAAATAGATAATTATGCAAATAGTTATAATTATTTGAACTAGTTTTGTAAGTAGAATTATTTTCTAAGTCTCTTATAAATTTTTGAAATATTAATAAATTAATTTTATTCTATTCTAAATAAGCTTTTATGAGTTTAAATAATTGTTTTACGATAAAACAAAAGGTTATAACAATTTGGATAAGCTTTTATAAACTAAAACAATTGTTTTATGACAAAACAAATGGTCATAATGATTTTAAATAGATAATTGTTGAAAAAGTCATAACAATTTGAACTTGTTTGGTAAACAGATTTATTGTTTCAATTTTTTTGCTTATTAATTTTTTGAATGTCAATAAATTAGTATTATTTTAATCCAAATAAGCTTGTATGAACTGAAATAATTATTATATGACTAAACAAAAAGTCAAAACGATTTGAAATAGATAATTAATCTAATAGTCTTAACTATTTAAACTAAATTGGCCAACCCATTTATTTTTTGAATCTCTTATTAATTATCAAAATATTATTAAATTAGTATTATTTTTATCTAAATAAGCTTTTATGATAAAAAAATAATTGTTTTATTAGAAAACAAAGATCATAATAATTTGAGATTGATATTTGCTCAAATAATCATAACTATTTAAAGTGGTTCAGAAAATGGCTTTAGTTTTTAAATCTCTTACATATTAATTTTTGAAATATTAATAAAGTAGTATTATTTTATTTTAGATAAGTTTTTATGAATTGAAACAATTGTTTTATGACAAAACAAAAGGTCATAATAGCTTTAAATAGATAATTATTCAAATAATCAAATCTATTTCAACTCATTTGGCATACAAATTTATTTTTAAAATCTCTTGCTAATTAATTTTTTTGAATATTAATAAATTAGTGTTATTTTATTCTAAATAAGCTTGTATGAATTGAAATAATTGTTTTATGACTAAAAAATGGTCAAAACGATTTGAAGCACATAATTATTCTAATAGTCTTAACCATTTGAAATGATTTGGTAGACAAATTTATTTTTTAAATCTCTTACTTATTAGTTTTTTAAATATTATGAAATTAGTATTATTTTAATATGAATAAGCTTGTAAAAATAAAACAATTGTTTTATGACAAAAGAAAAGGTCATAACGATTTGAAATATATAATCATTTATATAGTTTTAACTTTGAATTGGTTTGGCAATTAGATTTATTTTTTAGTTTTCTTGGTTATTAAGTTTCAAAATATTATTAAATTTGCATTATTTTATTTAAAATAAAATAGTATAAATAGAACCAATTATTTGATGAAAAAATAAAAGGTTATAATGATTTGAAATAGATAATTATTCAAATAGTCAAAACTATTTAAAATGGTTTAGTAAGTAGATTTACTTTTTAAATCTCTTACTAAGTAATTTTCTAAATATTAATAAATTAGTATTATTTTATTTCAAACAAACTTATATTAACAAAAACAATTGTTTTATGACAAAACAAAAAATAATAATGATTTGAAATAGATAATTGTGCAAATAGTTATAATTGTTTGAACTAGTTTCATAAGTAGAATTATTTTCTAAGTCTCTTATAAATTTTTGAAATATTAATAAATTAATTTTATTCTAATCCGAATAAGCTTCTATGAGCTTAAATAATTGTTTTATGACAAAACAAAATTTTATAACAATTTGAAATAAATAATTTTTCATATAGTTTTTGTTGCGCCTAAAGCAATAATCACAACAATACAGAAGCAATAGACTACAATCAATAATCAAATGCGCAGGAAAAATAAAGCACACCAAGATTTACGTGAAAAAACCCTCCAGTGTAGAGGGAAAAAACCATGGGCCACCAGAAAAATCTTCACTATCAAATAATAGTTATACAAAGTTCTTCTCTAGCTAAAACTAGAGCTAATCAACAACTAGAGAAACAATTGGAGAAATCTCACCAAATAAGTGACTCAACAAATACACCATGGATTTGTTCCTAGAGAGCTTCAAACCCGATCTTCACCGTTCAGAATGTAGAACTCTGAATCATAAACCTTCTGACAAGGTTCCAACTTAATCGGACCACGGATTGACTTCCGTTCAACCAACTCTCCCTTCTCTTTTTTCTCTCTCTGCTTTTCCTGGCTTTTCTTCTTTCTCTGCTTGGTTTGCGACACACGCATAAAACAACCCCACCTCTTTTTTATTAAGTAGTTAGGGCTTTGTGTAAAATAAAAGATCAAGGCCCATGGCCTTTACTTGGTCCAAAACCACTAACATGGGACTGGACCCCATTTTCCTAACAGTTTTAACTATTTGAATTACTTCGGCAAACATATTTATTTTTTAAATCTTATAGTTATTAATTTTTAGAATATTACTAAATTATTATTATTTTATTTCAAATAAGCTTGTATGAACAAAAACAATTTTTTTATGATAGAACAATGGTTATAACAGTTTGAAATAGATAATTGTTCAAATAGCCATAACTATTTGTACTAGATCAACAAACAGATTTTTTTTTTAAATCTCTTATTAATTCTTGAAATATTAATAAATTAGTATTATTTTATTTAGAAAAAGCTTGTATGTTGAAAAACAATTGTTTTATGACAAAACAAAGGTAATAATGATTTAAAATAGATAATTGTTTAAATGGCCATGATTATTTGAATTGATTCATTAAATTGATTTATTTTTTAAATCTCCTATTTATTAATTTTTGAAATATTAATAAAGTAGTATTATTTTATTTTGAATAAGCTTTTATGAACTAAAACAATTATTTTATGACAAAACAAAATGGTCATAATGATTTTAAATAGATAATTGTTGAAAGAGTCATAAATATTTGAATTTGTTTAGTAAACAGATTTATTTTTTCAAATCTCATGCTTATTAATTTTTTGAATGTCAATAAATTAGTATGAACTGAAGTAATTATTAGATGACTAAATAAAAGGTAAAAATGATTTGAAATAGATAATTACTCTAATAGTCTTAACTATTTGAACTTATTCGGCAAACCCATTTATTTTATAAATCTCTTATTAGTTATAAGCATATTATTAAATTAGTATTAATTTTATCTAAATAAACTAGTATGATAAAAAATAATTGTTTTATGAGAAAACAAAGATCATAATGATTTGAGATTGATATTTGTTCAAATAGTCATAACTATTTAAAGTGGTTCAGAAAACAACTTTAGTTTTTAAATCTCTTGCATATTAATTTTTAAAATATTAATAAAGTAGTATTATTTTATTTCAAATAAGTTTTTATGAATTGAAACAATTGTTTTATGACAAAACAAAAGGTCATAACGACTTTAGATAGATAATTGTCAAATAGTCAAATCTATTTCAACTTGTTTGGTAAATAGATTTAGTTTTTAAATCTCTTGCTCATTAATATTTTTGAATGTTAATAAATAAGTATTATTTTATTCTTAATAAGCTTGTATGAATTGAAATAATTATTTTATGACTAAACAAAAGGTTAAAACAATTTGAAATAGATAATTGTTCTAATAGTCTTAACTATTTGAATTGGTTAGGCAAACATATTTATTTTTTTAAATCTCTTACTTACTAAGTTTTGGAATGTTATTAAAGTAGTATTATTTGAATAGAATAACCTTGTATGAAAGGAAACACTTGTTTTATGACAAAATAAAGATTATAAAGATTTGAGATTGATAATTGTTCAAATAGTCATAAATATTTGAACTATTTCAGTAAATAGATTTTGTTTTTAAATCTCTTATTAATTACCAAAATATTAATAGATCAGTATTATTTTATTCTGAATAATTTTATATGAACAAAAACAATTGTTTTATGACAAAACAAAATGTCATTATGATTTGAAATAGATAACAGTTCAAATGGACATGACTATTTGAACTTGTTTGGTAAATAAATTTATTTTTTAAATCTCAAACTTATTAATTTTTAGAATACTAATAAATTAGTATTATTTCATTTCAAATAAAATTGTATGAATAGAAACAATTGTTTTATGACAAAACAAAAGATCATAACGATTTGAAATAAATAATGATTCTAATAGTCATATCTATTTGAACTTGCTTGGTAAATAAATTTATTTTTAAAATCTTTTAGTTATTAATTTTTGGAATTTTAATAAATTATTCTTATTTTATTTCAAAAAAGCTTTTATGAACAAAAACAATTAGTTTATGACAAAAAAAAGGTCATAATGATTTGAAAAAGATAATTCTTCAAATAGTCATAACTATTTGAATGTCTTCAGAAAACATATTTATTTTTTAAAATTTTACTTACTAATTTTTGGAATGTTAATAAATTTAAATTATTTTATGCGAAATAAGCTTGCATGAATAGAACCAATTGTTTTATGACAAAACAAAAGGTCATAATATTTTGAAATAGATAGTTGTTTAGATAGTCATAACTATTTGAATTTATTTGGTAAACATATTCTTTTTTTAATTCTCTTACTCATTAATTTTTAGAATATTAATAAATTAGTATTATCTTACTTCAAATAAGCTTATATGAATTGAAGCAAGTGTTTTATTATAAAAGAAACGATCATAATGATTTGAAATAGATAATTATTCAAATATTCATGACTATTTGAACTTGTTTGGTAAATATATTTATTTTTTAAATCTTTTACTTATTAATTGTCAAAATGTTTATAAATTAATATTATTTTAATTCGAATAAACTTGTATGAATAGAAATAATTGTTTTATGACAAAACAAAAGTTATAACAAGTTTATATAAAATATTGCTCAAATAACCATAACATTTGAACTTGTTTGGTAAACAGATTTATTTTTAAATCTTTTACTTATTAATTGTCTTAATATTAATAAATTTGTATTATTTTATTCAAAATAAGTTTAGATGAACGAAAAAAAATTCTTTTATGACAAAACAAAAGGTTATAACTATTTCAAATAGATAATTATTCAAATAATCCTAATTATTTAAATTTGTTTAGTAAACAAAGTCATTTTTTAAATCTCTTTATTATTAATTTTTGGATTATTAATAAATTAGTATTATTTTATTTTAAACAAGCTTATATGAACTGAAACAATTCTTTTGTGACAAATCAAAAGGTTATAACGATTTGAAATAGATAATTATTCAAATTGTCATGATTATTTGATCTAGTATGGTAAATATATTTATTTTTAAAATTTTTACTTATGAATTGTCAAAATATTAATAAATTGGTTTTATTTTAATCCAAATAACCTTATATGAATAGAAATAATTGCTTTATAATAGAACAAAAAGTCATAATGATTTGAAATAAATAATTGCCCAAATAGTCATAACTATTGAACTATACATAGATTTATTTTTTAAATCACTTATTAATTTTTGAAATATTAATAGATTAGTATTACATTATTTCGAATAAACTTATATGAACAAAAACATTTGTTTTTATGACAAAACAAAAATAATGATTTAAAATATATAATTGTTCAAATATTATAATTATTTGAACTGGTTAGGTAAACAAAATTATTTTTTAAATCTCTTACTTTTTAATTTTTTAAATATTAATAAATTCATTTTATTTTATTTCGAATAAGCTAATATGAATTGAGAAAAATCTTTTATGACAAGATAAAAGGTCATAACGATTTGAATTAGATAATTGTTCATGCAAGCTTATTTCAAATAAAATAATATAAATTTATTAATATTTGAAAAATTAGTAAGTAAAAATTTTAAAAATAAATATGTTTTTTGAACACATTCAAATAGTTATGACTATTTGAATAATTATCTATTTCAAATCGTTATGACTTTTTGTTTTGTCATAAACCAATTGTTTTTGTTCATTAAAGCTTATTTGGAATAAAATAATACTAATTTATTAAATTTTCAAAAATTAATAAGTAAAATATTTAAAAAATAAATCTATTTACGAAGCAAGTTCAAATAGTTATGACTATTTGAATAATTATTTATTTCAAATCATTATGATTTTTGTTTTGTCATAAAACAATTGTTTCTATTAATATAAGTTTATTCGAAAAAAAATAATACTAACTTATTAATTTTCTTACATTAATAAGTTGGAGATTTAAAAAATAAATTTGTTCATCGAACAAGTTCAAATACTCATATCCATTTGAGCTATTATCTATTTCAAATTGTTATGACATTTTGTTTTGTCTTAAAACAATTGTTCCTATTCATACAAAATTATTCAAAATAAAATAACACCAATTTATCAATATTTTGAAAATTAATAAGAGATTTAAAAACTAAATATATTGATTAAACTAGTTCTAATAGTTATGATTATTTGAACAATTATCTATCTTAAATTGTTATGATCTTTGTTTTGTCATAAAACAATTGTTTATATTCATACAAGCTTATTCGGAGGATATTATTGCTAAATTAATAGTATTCTAAAAATTAATTAGAGATTTAAAAAATAAATATGTTTACTGAACCAATTCAAACGATTAAGACTATTAGAACAATTATCTATTTCAAATCGTTATGACCTTTTGTTTAGTCATAAAATAATTTTTTCAATTCATACATGCTTATTCAAAATAAAATAATACTAATTTATTAACATTCAAAAATTAATAAACAACAAATATAAAAAAATAAATCTGTTTACTAAACAAGTTCAAATAGTTATGGTTATTAGAACAATTACCTATTTATTGTAAATATGACCATTGTTTTATCATAAAACAATTGTTTTAGTTCATAAATGCTTATCCAAAATAAAAATAATGTTACTTTATTAATATTTCAAAAATTGATATTTAGAGATTTAAAAGATAAGTCAGTTTATTGAAGTGGTTCAAATAATTTTGGCCATTTGAATAATTATCTATTTCAAATCATTACAAACTTTTGTTTTGTTATAAAATAATTATTTTTCATCATACAAGCCTATTTGAAATAAAATAATATTAATTTATTACTATTTCAAAAATTATTAAGTAAGAGATTTAAAAAATAAATTTATTTCCTAAACCAGTTCCTATTTGAACAATTATCTATTTCAAATTATTATAACCTTTTGTTCTATTATAAAATAATTATTGTAGTTCATATAAACTTATTTGGAATAAAATAATACTAATTTAATAATATTCCAAAAATTAATAACTAAGAGATTTAAAAAATTAATATGTTTGTTGAAATAGTTCAAACAATTAAGACTATATGAACAACTATCTATTTCAAATCATTAAGACCTTTTGTTTTGTCATAAAACAATTGTTTCAGTTCATACAAGCTTATTCAAAATAAAATAATAATAATTTATTAATATTCAAAAAATTAATAAGTAAGTGATTTAAATAGTAAACTTATTTATCGAATCAATTTAAACAATTATGGCCATGCTAACAGTTATCTATTTCAAATCATTATTACTTTTTGTTTGATCATATAACAATTATATTTGAACATTCAATCTTATTTAGAATAAAATAATACTAATTTATTAATCTTTCAAAAATTAATAACTAAGAGATTTAAAAAATAAACTTATTTACTGAACTAGCTCAATAGTTATGACTATTTAAAACAATTGTAAACTTCAAATCCTTATAACCTTTTGTATTGTCATAAAACAATTATTTTTGTTCATACAAGTTTATTCGAAATAAAATATTACTAATCTAATAATATTCCAAAAATTAATAACTAAAGAATTAAAAAATAAATTTATTTGCCAAACTAGTTAAAATATTTAAGACTATATAACAATTATCTATTTCAAATAATTGTTATGACCTTTTATTTTGTCATAAAATAATTTTTTTTCAATTCATACTAGCTTATTTGGAATAAAATAAAATTAATTTATTAATATTTCAAAAATTAATAAGTGATTTAAAAAATAATTCTGTTTACTTAACCAGTTCAAATAATTATCATTATTTGAACAATTATCTATTTCAAATCATTATGACCTTTTATTTTGTCATAAAACAAATGTTTTTGTTCATATAAGTTTTTTTGCAATAAAGTAATACTTTTCTATTAGTATTTTGAATGTTAATAAAAGATTTAAAAAATAACTTTATTTATCAAACTAGTTTAAATAGTTATGACTATTTGAGTAATCATAATTTCAAATCATTATGACTTTTTGTTTTGTTATAAAACAATTATTTTTGTTTATACAAGCTTATTTGGATTAAAAAAATACCAATTTATTAATATTTCAACAATTAATAACTAAAAAATTTTAAAAATAAATTTCAATAATTTTTTATTTCAAATCGTTATGACTTTTTGTTTTGTCATAAAAGAATTGTTTTAGTTCATATAAGCTTATTGGGAATAAAATAATACTAATTTATTAAAAATCCAAAAATTAATAATAAAGAGATTTAAAAAATGAATCAGTTTACTAGACAAGTTTAAATAATTATGACTATTTGAACAATTATTTATTTGAAATCACTATAACCTTTTGTTTTGTTATAAAAGAATTTTTTCTGCTCATAAGGTTTATTTCAAACAAAATAATACAAACTTAGTAATATTAAGGCAATTAATAAGTAAAAGATTTAAAAAGTAAATTTGTTTACCGAATAAGTTCAAATCGTTTTGACTATTTGTGCAATTATTTATTTCAACTTGTTATGACTTTTTGTTTTGTCATAAAACAGTTGTTTCTATTCATAGAAGTTTAGTCAGATTAAAATAATACTAATTTATTAATATTTCTACAATTAATATGTAAGAAATTTTTAATTTAAATATATTTACCAAACAAGTTCAAATAGTCATGACTATTTGAATAATTATCTATTTCAAATCATAATGACCTTTTCTTTTATAATAAAACAATAGTTTCAGTTTATATAAGTTTGCTTGAACTAAAATAATACTAATTTACTAATATTCCAAAAATTAATGAGTAAAAGAATTAAAAAAATTCTATTTACTGAAAAAGTTTAAATAGTTTTGACTATCTAAATAATTATCTATTTCAAAACATTATGACTTTTTGTTTTATCATAAAAAAATTGGTGCTATCCATGCAAGCTTATTTTGAATAAAATAATTTAAATTTATTAATATTCCAAAAATTAATAAGTAAAAATTTTAAAAATAAATCTATTTTCTGAACACGTTTAAATAGTTATGACTATTTGAACAATTATCTATTTCAAATCATTATGACCTTTTGTTTTGTCATAAACCCATTGGTTTTGTTCTTAGAAGCTTATTTGGAATAAAATAATACTAATTTATTAAAATTTCAAAAATTAATAGCTAAAAGATTTAAAAATAAATCTATTTATCGAGTGACTACAAATAGTTATGATTATTTAAACAATTATTTATTTCAAATTGTTATAATCTTTTGTTTTGTCATAAAAAAATTGTTTCTATTCATACAAGTTTATTTGAAATAAAATAATACAAATTTATTAATATTCTAAAAATTAATAATTTGGAGACTTAAAAAGTAAATCTGTTTACCAAATAAGTTTACATAGTCATGTCCGTTTGAACTATTATCTATTTGAAATCATTATGACATTTTATTTTGTCATAAAACAATTGTTTTTATTCATGCAAAATTATTCAGAATAAAATAATACTAATTTATTAATATTTCAAAATTTAATAAGAGATTTAAAAGCTAAATTTGTTTAAAAAATCAATTCAAATAGTTATGACTATTTGAACAATTATCTATCTCAAATCGTATAATTGTTTTGTCATAAAACAATTGTTTCTATTCATACAAGCTTATTCAAAGTAAAATATTGCTAAACTAATAATATTTTAAAAATTAATAAGTAAGAGATTTAAAAATCAATGTGTTTACTAAAGCAATTCAAATAGTTAAGACTATTAGAAAAATTATCTATTTCAAATCTTTTTGACCTTTTTTTAGTCATAAAATAATTATTTCAATTCATGCATGCTTATTTGAAATAAAATAATACTCTTTTATATTCAAAAAATTAATAAGCAAGAAGTTTAAAAAAATAAATCTGTTTATCGAATAAATTCAAATATTTATGACTATTTGAACAATTATCTATTTAAAATTGTTATAACCTTTTGTTTATCATAAAACAAATGTTTCAATTCATAAAAGCCTATCTAAAATAAAATAATATTACTTTATTAATAATTCAAAAATTGAGAAGTTGGAGATTTAAAAAATAAATTAGTTTATTGAATCAATTCAAATAATTATTGCCATTTGAACAATTATCTATTTCAAATCTTTATGATCTTTTGTTTTGTCATAAAACAATTGTTTTTCATCATACAAGCCTATTTCAAATAAAATAATATTAATTTATTAATATTTCAAAAATTAATAAGTAAGAGATTTAAAAAATATATGCTTACCAATCCAGTTTAAATAGTTATGACCATTTGAACAATTATATATTTCAAATCATTACAACTTTTTGTTTTGTCATAAAACAATTATTTGTGTTCATACAAGCTTATTCGGAATACAATATTACTAATCTAATAATATTATGAAAATTAATAACTAAGAGATTTAAAAAATAAATTTTTTTATCAAACCAATTCAAATAGTTAAGCCTATACAAATAATTTTCTATTTCAAACCATTACAACCTTTTGTTTTGTCATAAAACAAATTGCTGATATAAGTTTGTTCAAAATAAAATAATATTAATTTATTAATATTTTGAAAATTAATAAAAGATTTAAAAAATAAATATATTTATTGAACCAGTTCAAATTGTTATAACAATTTGAACAATTATTTATTTCAAAATCATTATAACCATTTGTTTTGTCATAAAATAATTGTTTCTATTAATACAATCTTATTCGAAATAAAGTAATGCTAATTTGTTAATATCCTAAAAATTAATAAGTAATGGATTTAAAAAATGAATTTGTTGCCCTGATCAGTATAAATAGTTATAACTATTTGAACAATTATCTATTTCAAAGTGTTATAACCTTTTGTTTTGTTATAAAACAATTGTTTTTGTTTGTACAAGCTAACTCGGAATAATATAAATCTAATTTATTAATATTCTAAAAATTAATAAGAAAGAGATTTAAAAACTGAATTTGTTTATTGATTAAATTCAAATAGTTGTGACTTTTTGAACAATTATTTATTTCAAATCGCTATAACCTTTTGTTTGTCATAAAATAATTTTTTTCTATTCATACAGGCTTATTTTAATTAAAATAATACAAATTTATTAATATTCAAACAACTAATTAATAAAATATTTTTAAAAAATTTTGTTTACTAAATAAGTTCAAATAGTTATGACTATTTGAATAATTATTTGTTTCAAATCGTTATGACTTTTTGTTTTGTCATAAAATAATTGTTTTTGTTCATACAAGCTTATTTGGATTAAAATAATATTAATTTATTAACATTTTTCCAATTAATAAGTAAAAGATTTTAAAAATAAAATATGTTTACTAAACAAATTCTAATAGTCATAACTACTTGAAAAATTATCTATTTAAAATCGTTAAGACCTTTTTGTTTTGTCATAAAATAATTGTATCAATTCATATTGGCTTATTCAAAATAAAATAATTCTAATTTATTAATATTCCAAAAATGAGTAAGAGATTTAAAATATGAATATGTTTACTAAACAAGCTTAAATAGTTCTGATTATTTAAACAATTATTTATTTCAAATAGTTATGATCTTTTATTTTGTTATAAAACAATTGTTTCTATTGATATAAGTTTATTCAGAATAAAATAATACTACTTTATTAATATTCTAAAAATTAATAGGTAGGAGATTTAAAAAATAAATATGTTTACCAAATAAGTTCAAATAGTCATGTCCATTTGAAAAATTATCTATTTCAAGTTGTTATGACCTTTTGTTTTGTCATAAAACAATTGTTTCTATTCATGTAGAATTATTTAGAATAAAATAATAAGGATTCATTATGATTTTGAAAATTAATAAGTGTATTAAAAACTAAATCTATTTACCGAACTAGTTCAAATAGTTAGGACTTTTTGAACAATTATATATCTCAAATCATTATGATCTTTATTTTGTCATAGAACAATTGTTTCTTTTCATATAAGCTTAATTGAATTAAGATAGTACTAATTTAATAATAAAAAATAAATGAGTTTTGTCGAACCAATTCAAATAGTTAAAACTATTAGAACAATTATCTATTTCAAATTGTTCTGACCATTTGTTTAGTTATAAAACAATTATTTTAGTTCATACAAGCTTATTTGAAATAAAATAATACTAATTTATTAAAATTCTAAAAATTAATAAGCAAGAGACTTAAAAAAAATAAATATGTTTATCGAACAAGCTCAAATAGATATGGTCATCTCAACAATTATCTATTTCAAATCGTTATTACCTTTTGCTTAGTCATATAACAACTGTTTTTTATCATACAAGGTTGTTTAGAATAAAATAATACTACTTGATTAATATTTAAAAAATTAATAAGTAAGAGATTTAAAAAATAAATATATTTACCGAACCAATTCAAATCGTTATGACTATTTGAAATTTTATACTTCAAATGAATTATTTAAAAAATAAACCTTTGGTTATGTCATAAAAAAATTATTTATATTCACACAAGCTTATTTGAAATAAAATAATAGTAATATAATAATATTTTAAAAATTAATAACTAAGAGATTTAAAAATTAAATCTGTTTGCCGAACTAGTTCAAATAGTTAAGACTATATGAACAATTATCTATTTCAAATCATTATGACCTTTTCTTTTGTCATAAACCAATTTTTTTCAATTTATACTAGCTTATTTAGAATAAAATAAAAAAATTTATTAATATTTCAAAAATTAATAAGATGTTAAAAAAATAATTCTATTTAAATAACTAGTTCTAATAATTATGACTATCTAAACAATTATCTATTTGAAATCATTATGACCTTTGGTTTTGTCATAAAAAAATTTTTTTGTTCATATAAGTTTGTTTGGAATAAAATAATGTTAATTTATTAATATTCCAAAAATTAATAAGAGATTTAAAAAATAAATCTTTTTATCAAACGAGTTCAAATAGTTATGACTATTTGAACAATTATCTATTTCAAATTGTTATGACCTTTGGTTTTGTCATAAAAAAATTGTTTTAGTTCATAAAAGTTTATCCAAAATAAAATAATGTTGTATTAATATTTCAAAAGTTAATAAGTAAGAGATTTAAAAAATAAATTAGTTTACTAAATCAGTTCAAATAATTATGGCCATTTAAACAACTACTATTTCGAATTGTTATTACCTTTTGTTTTCTCATAAAACAATTGCTTTTCAATATAGAAGCTTATTCAAAATTAAATAATACTAATTTACTAATATTTCAAGAATTAATAAGAGATTTAAAAATAAATCTGTTTACTGAACCAGTTCAAATAGTTATGATTATTTGAACAATTTTCTATTTAAAATTATTATAACCTTTTGTTCTATCATAAAAAAATTGTTGCAATTTATACAAGC
This sequence comes from Durio zibethinus, assembly GCF_002303985.1. The sequence continues at coordinate 13,661,208 of NW_019167926.1, read as the reverse complement.
TTATTCAGAATAAAATAATACTAATTTAGTAATATTTTGAAAATTAATAACTATGAGATTTAAAAAATAAATCAATTTGCTAAACTAGTTCAAATAGTTAAGACTATATGAACAATTATTTATTTCAAATTGTTATGACCTTTCCTTTTGTCATAAAACAATTGCTTTTTGTTAATATAAGTTTGTTCAAAATAAAATAATATTACGTTATTAATATTTTAGAAAATTAATCAGTGAGAGATTTTGAAAGTAAATCTGTTTACTAAACCATTTCAAATAGTTTTGACTTTTGAATAATTATCTATTTCAAATTGTTATAACTTTTTATTTTGTCATCAAACAATTGGTCCTATTCATACTATTTTATTTATAATAAAATAATACTAATTTAATAATATTCCAAAACTTAATAACCAAGAAAATTTTAAAAATAAATCTAATTGTTGAACCAATTCAAATAGTTAAGACTATATGAATAATTATATATTCCAAATCATTGTGACCTTTTTCTTTTGTCATAAAGAAATTTTTTATTCATATAAGCTTGTTCTTATTAAAATAATGCTAATTTAATAATATTTCAAAAATTAATAAGTAAGAGATTTAAAAAAAAATTATTTATCGAATCAATTCAAATGGTTAAGATTATTAGAACAATTATCTATTTGAAATCATTTTGACCTTTTGTTTATCATAAAACAATTGTTTCAGTTCATACAAGCTTATTCAGAATAAACTAATCCTAATTTATTAACATTCAAAAAATTAACAAGAAATAGATTTAAAAAACTAGATCTGTTTACTGAACAAGTTCAAATAGTTATTACTATTTGAACAACTATCAATTTCAAATTGTTATAACTTTTTGATTTGTCATAAAACATTTGTTTCAGATAATACAAGCTTAGATGGATTAAAATAATACTAATTTATTAATACTTACTAAAATAATAAGTATAAAACTTTAAAAATAAATCAGTTTATCGAATTAGTTAAAATAATTATAGCCATTTGAATGATTATCTATTTCAAATCGTTATGACTTTTTTTTGTCATAAAACAATTGTTTTTTTATCATACAAGCTTATTTGAAATAAAATAATATTAATATGTTAATATTGCAAAAATTAATAAGTAAGAGATTTAAAAAATAAATATGTTTACTGAACCAGTTAAATACTTATGACTATTTGAACAATTATTAATCTTAAATCGTTAAGATCTATGTTTTGTCATAAAACAATTGTTTCTAATCATAGAAACTTATTCGATTAAAAATAACACTAATTTAATAATATTTCATAATTTAATAAGTAAGAGATTTAAAAAATAAATGTGTTTGTCGAGCCAATTCAAATAGTTAAAACTATTAAAATAATTATCTATTTCAAATCATTTTGACCTTTTGTTTAGTCACAAAATATTTGTTTCATATCTTACAAGCTTATTTGAAATAAAATAATCTAAATTTATTAACATTCAAAAAATTAATAAGGAAATGATTTGAAAAAATAAATCTGTTTATTGAACAAGTTCAAATAGTGATGACAATTTGAACAATTATTTATTTAAAATCATTATGACCATTTGTTTTGACATAAAACAATTGTTTTAGTTCATAAAAGCTTATCCAAAATAAAATAATACTAATTTCTTAATAATTCAAAAATTAATAAGCAAAAGTTTAAAATAGATTTGTTTACTGAACAAATTCAAATAGTTATAACTATTTGAACAATTGTCTATTTAAAATCATTATGACCTTTTGTTTTCTCATAAAACAATTGTTTGAATTCATACAAGATTAGTTAAAATAAAATAATACTAAATAAATTTGTTTGCCAAACTAGTTTAAATAGTTAAGACTATATGAAAAATTATCTATTTCAAATAATTTTTGTTTTGTCATAAAACAATTTTTTTCACTTCATACTAGCTTATTTGGAATAAAATAAAATAAAATTATTAATATTTAAAAAATTAATATGTAAGAGATTTAAAAAATATTTCTATTTACCTAATTAGTTCAAATAATTATGACTATTTGAATAATTATCTATATCAAATTGCTATGACCTTTTGTTTTCTCATAAAACAAATGTTTTTATTCATATAAGTTTGTTCAAAATAAAATAATACTAATCTATTAATATTTCAAAAATTAATAATAGATTTAAAAAATAAATCTATTTATCAAACTAGTTCAAAAAGTTATGATTATTTGAGCAATTATTTATTTCAAATTGTTATGATTTTTTATTCTATTACAAAACAATAATTTATATTCATAAAATATTATTCAGATTAAAATACTACTAATTTATTAATATTTCAACAATTAAAAAGAAAAATTTTTAAAAATAAATTGTTTACCAAACTAGATCAAATAGTCATGACTATTTGAATAAGTATTCATTTCAAAACGTTATGGCCTTTTGTTTTCTTATAAAAAAATTATTTTAGTTCATATCGACTTATTCAAAATAAAATAATACCAAGTTATTAATATTCTAAAAATTAATAATTAAGAGATTTAAAAAATGAATCTGTTTACCGAACAAGTTTAAATAATTATGACTATTTGAACAATTATCTATTTGAAATTGCCATAACCTTTTGTTCTGTCACCAAATGATTTTTTCTATTCATACAAGCTTATTTCAAATAAAATGATACAATTTATTAATATTAAGACAATTAATGGGTAAAATATTTAAAAAATAAATTTGTTTACTGAACAAGTTCAAATCTTTTATGACTAATTGAACAATTATTTTTCAAATTGTTATGACTTTTTGTTTTGTCATAAAACAATTGTTTCTATTCATACAAGCTTATTCAGATTAAAATAATGTTAATTTATAAATATTTCAAAAAATAATAAGTAAAAGATTTAAAAAATAAATAATTTTATCGTACAAGTTTAAATAGTCTTGACTATTTGAATAATTATCTATTTCAAATCTTGTGACCTTTTGTTTTGTAATAAAATAATTGTTTCAGTTCATATAAGCTTATTTGAAATAAAATAATACTAATTCATGAATATTCTAAAATTAATGAGTAAGAGAATTAAAAAATTAATTTGTTTATCAAACATTTCCAAATAGTTATGACTATCTAAACAATTATCTATTTCAAAACATTATGACCTTTTGTTTTATCATAGAACAATTGGTTCTATTCATGCAAGCTTATTCGAATAAAATAATATAAATTTATTAATATTCTAAAAATTAATAAATAAAATTTTAAAAATAAATATGTTTTCTGAATACGTTCAAATAGTTATGACTATTTCAATAATTATCTATTTCAAATCATTATGACCTTTTTGTTTTGTCATAAACCATTTGTTTCTGTTCATAAAAGCTTACTTAGAATAAAATAATACTAATTTATTAAATTTTTAAAATTTAATAAATAATAGATTTTAAAAAAATCTATTTATCGAGTGAGTTTAAATAGTTATGACTCTTTAAACAATTTTTTATTTCAAATCGTTATGACCTTTTGTTTTATCATAAAACAATTGTTTCTATTCATACAATTTTATTCGAAAGAAAATAATACTAATTTATTAATCTTCTAAAAATTAATAAGTTGAAGATTTAAAAAATAAATTTGTTCATCGAACAAGTTCAAATAGTCATGTCCATTTGAGCTATTATCTATTTCAAATAGTTATGATATTTTATTGTTTTGTAAAAAAATTATTTCTATTTATACAAAATTATTTAGAATAAAGTAATACTAATTTTTTAATATTTCAACAATTAATAAAAGATTTAAAAACTAAATCTATTTATCAAACCAACTCAAATTGTTATGACTATTTCAACAATTATCCATCTCAAATCATTATGATCTTTGTTTTGTCATAAAACAATTGTTTCTGTTCATACAAGCTTATTCAAAGTAAAATATTATGAAATTAATAATATTCTAAAAATTAATAAGTAAGAGATTTAAAAAATAAATATGTTTATCAAACTAGTTCAAATAGTTAAGACTATTAGAACAATTATCTATTTTAAATCATTCTAAACTTTTGTTTAGTCATAAAATAATTTTTTCAGTTCATACATGCTTATTCGAATAAAATAATACTAAGTTATTATCATTCAAAAATTTAATAAATAAGAAATTTTAAAAAATAAATTTGTTTACCGAACAAGTTCAAATAGTTAGGACTATTTGAACAATTATCTATTTATAAAAAGTATGACCTTTTGTTTTATTATGAAACGATTGTTTCAGTTCATACAGGTGTATCCGAAATAAAATAATAGTAATTTATTAACATTTCAAAAAAGTAAAAAGTTAAAGATTTAAAAAATAAGTTAGTTTATCGAATTGCTTCAAATAATTATGGCCATTTAAACAATTATTTATTTCAAGTTGTTACAAACTTTTGTTTTGTCGTAAAGCAATTGTTTTTCATCATACAAGCTTATTCAAAATAAAATAATATTAATTTATTAATATTTCAAAAATTAATAAGTAAGATATTTAAAAAATAAATTTATTTACCAAACTAGTTTCTATTTGAACAATTATCTGTTCAAATCATTATAGCCTTTTGTTCAATTATAAAATAATTGTTTTAGTTCATATAAGCTTATTTGGCAGAAAATAATATCAATTTAATAATATTCCAAAAATTGATAACTAAGAGATGTAAAAAAATAAATTTGTTTGCCGAAGTAGTTTAAACAATTAAGACTATATAAACAATTATCTGTTTATCAAAAATTATGGCCTTTTGTTTGGTCATATAACAATTGTTTTTTATCATTCAAGCCTATTTGAAATAAAATAATACTAATTTATAAATCTTTCAAAAATTAATAAGTAAAATATTTAAAAAATAAATTTGTTTATTGAACTAATTCAAATATATAACTATTTCAACAATTGTAAACTTTTAAATAGTAAAAGTCAAATCATTATAACCTCTTATTTTGTCGTAAAACAATTATTTTTGTTCATACAAGCTTTCGTTATAACCTTTTATTCTATCATAAAACAATTATTTTTGTTCATACAAGCTTAGTAAGAATGAAATAATACTAATCTAATAATATTATGAAAATTAATAACTAAGAGAATTAAAAAATAAATTTGTTTACCGAAGCAATTCAAATATTTAAGACTATATGAACAATTATCTATTTTAAATCATTATGACCTTTTGTTGTCATAAAATAAGTTTTTTTCAATTCATACTAACTTATTTTTAATAAAATAAAATGAATTTATTAATATTTCAAAAATTAATAAGTAAGAAATTTAAAAATAATTCTATTTATCTAACCAATGCAAATAATTATGATTATTTGAACAATTATCTATTTCAAATCATTATGACCTTTTGTCTTGTCATAAAACAAATATTTTTGTTTATATAAGTTTGTTTGGAATAAAGTAAAACTATTCTATTAATATTTCAAAAATTAATAAGAGATTTAAATAATAAATCTATTTATCAAATGGGTTCAAATAGTTATGACTATTTGAGCAATTATTTATTTCAAATCCTTATGACTTTTTGTTTTGTTATAAAATAATTGTTTCCATTCATACAAGCTTATTCGAATTAAAATAATACTAATTTATTAATATTTCACCAATTAATAAGTAAAAAATTTTAAAAATAAATATGTTTACTAAACCAGATCAAATGTCATGATTGTTTGAATAATTATCTATTTCAAATCATTATGACCTTTTGTTTTGTCATAAAAAATTTATTTTAATTCATATAAGCTTATTCGAAATAAAATAATACTAAATTATTAATATTACAAAAATTAATAATTAAGAGATTTAAAAAATGAATCTGTTTGTCAAATAACTTTAAATAATTATGACTATTTCGACAATTATCTTTTCAAAATTGCTATAACCTTTTGTTTTGTCATAAAATGATTTTTTTCTATTCATACAAGCTTATTTTGAATAAAATAATACAAATTTATTAATATAAAGACAATTAATAAGTAAAACATTTAAAAAATAAATATGTTTACCAAACAAGTTCAAATCTTATGACTTTTTGAACAATTATTTATTTCAAATTGTTATGACTTTTTGTTTTGTCATAAAACAATTGTTTCTGTTCATACAAGCTTATTCAAATTACAATAATATTAATTTATTAATATTTTGACAATTAATAAGTAAAATATTTGAGAAATAAATATGTTTTTTGAAAAAGTTCAAATAGTCTTGACATTTGATTAATTATTTATTTAAAATCATTTTGGCCTTTTGTTTTATAATAAAACAATTGTTTCAGTTTGTATAAGCTTATTTGAAATAAAATAATACTAATTTATTAATATTCCAAAAATTAATGAGTAAGAGAATTAAAAAATGAATTATTTTATTGAACATGTTTAAATAGTTATGACTATCTGAACAATTATCTATTTCAAAACATTATGACATTTTGTTTTGTCATAAAATAATTGGTTCTGTTCATGCAAGCTTATTTTGAATACAATAATATAAATTTATTAATATTTGAAAAATTAATAAGTAAAATTTTTAAAAATAAATATGTTTTTTTGAAAATGTTCAAATAGTTATGACTATTTGAATAATTATCTATTTCAAATCATTATGACTTTTTACTTTGTCATAAACCAATTGTTTCTATTCGTAAAAGCTTATTTGGAATAAAATAATACTAATTTATTAAAATTCCAAAAATTAATAAGCAAAAGATTTAAAAAATAAATTTATTTAGTAAGTGAGTTCAAATAGTTATGACTATTTAACAATTATTTATTCCAAATCACTATTATCTTTCGTTTTGTCGTAAAACAATTGTTTTTATTCATATAAGTTTATTTGAAATAAAATAATACTAATTTATTAATATTATAAAAATTTATAGGTTAGAGATTTAAAAAATCAATTTGTTCACCAAACAAGTTCAATTAGTTATATACATTGGAGCTATTATCTATTTCAAATTGCTATGACATAATATTTTGTCATAAAACAATTGTTTGTATTCATAAAAAATTATTCAAAATAAAATAATACCAATTTATTAACATTTTGAAAAGTAATAAGAGATTTAAAAACTAAATCTGTTTATCGAACCAGTTCTAATAGTTATGATTATTTGAACAGTTATCTATCTCAAATCATTATGATCTTTGTTTTGTCAGAAAACAATTGTTTATATTCATGCCAGCTTATTTGAAGTAAAATATTGCTAAATTAATAGTATTCTAAAAATTAATAAGTAAGAGATTTAAAAAATAAATGTGTTTACCGAACTAGTTCAAATAATTAAGACTATTAGAATAATCATTTATTTCAAATCGTTCTAAATTTTTGTTTAGTCATAAAATAATTTTTTCAGTTCATACATGCTTATTCAAAATAAAATAATACTAATTTATTAACATTCAAAAAATTAATAAACAACAAATTTTAAAAAATAAATCTATATACCGAGCAAGTTCAAATAGTTATGACTATTTGAACAATTATCTATTTAAAATAAATATGACCTTTTGTTTTATCATAAAAAAATTGTTTTAGTTATAAAAGCTTATCTAAAATAAAGAATATTACTTTATTAATATTTTAAAAATTGATAAGTTAGAGATTTAAAAAATAAGTTAGTTTATTAAATTGGTTCAAATAATTTTGGCTATTTGAACAATTATCTATTTCAAATTGTTATGAACTTTTGTATTGTTATTAAACAATTGTTTTTCATCATACAAGCCTATTCGAAATTAAATAATATTAATTTATTAATATTTCAAAAATTAATAAGAGATTTAAAAAATAAGTTTGTTTACCAAACTAGTTCCTATTGGAACAATTATCTATTTCAAATTGTTATAACCTTTTATTCCATTATAAAATAATTGTTTTAGTTCATATAAACTTATTCAAAATAAATAATACTAATTTAAAAATATTCCAAAAATTAATAACTAAGAGATTTAAAAAATTAATCTGTTTTTCGAAGCAGTTGAAATAGTTAATACTATATGAATAATTATCTATTTCAAATTTTTATGATTCTTTTATTTTGTCATAAAATAATTGTTTCAATTCATAGAAATTTATTCAAAATAAAATAATAATAATTTATTAATATTCTAAAAATTAATAAATAAGTGATTTAAAAAGTGAAATTGTTTACTGAATTAGTTCAAATAATTATGGCCATGCCAACAATTAACTATTTCAAATCGTTATTACCTTTTGTTTGGTCATATAATAATTGTATTTGAACATTCAAGCTTATTTAGAATAAAATAATACTAATTAATCTTTCAAAAATTAATATGTAAGAGATTTAAAAAATAAATCTATTTACAGAACTAGTTCAAATAGTCATGACTATTTGAATAATTATAAACTTCAAATTGTTATAACCTTTTGTACTATCATAAAACAATTATTTTTGTTCATAAGCATATTTGGAATAAAATAATACTAATCTAATAATATTCCAAAAATTAATAACTAAGAGAATTAAAAAATAAATTTGTTTGCCAAACCAATTCAAATGTTTAAGACTATATGAACAATTATCTATTTCAAATCGTTATGACCTTTTGTTTTGTCATAAAATAAGTTTTTTTGGATTTATAATAGGTTATTTGGAATAAAATAAATTGAATTTACTAATATTTTGAAAATTAATACTTCAAAAATTATTAATTTGTTTACCTAACCAGTTCGAATAATTATGACTATTTGAACAATTATCTATTTCAAATCATTATAACTGTTTGTTTTGTCATAAAATAAATGTTTTTGCTCATATAAGTTTGTTCGCAAAAAAGTAATACTAATATATTAATAAGAGATTTTAAAAAATAAATCTATTTATCAAACTAGTTTAAATAGTTATGACTATTTGAGCAATTATTTATTTCAAATCATTATGACTTTTTGTTTTGTTATAAAATAATTTTTTCTATTCATACAAGCTTATTCAGATTAAAATAATACTAATTTATTAATATTTCAACAATTAATAAGTAAAAATTTAAAAAATAAATATGTTTACCGAACTAGATCAAATAATCATGATTATTTTAATAATTATTTATTTCAAATCATTATGAGCTTTTGTTTTGTTATAAAAGAATTGTTTTAGTTCATATAAGCTTATTAAGAACAAAATAATATTAATTTATTAATAATCCAAAAATTAATAATAAAGATATTTAAAAAATGAATCTGTTTACTAAACAAGTTTAAATAATTATGACTATTTGAACAATTATCTATTTGAAAATGCTATAATCTTTTGTTTTGTTATAAAAGAATTGTTTTTGTTCATACAAGCTTATTTCAAATAAAATAATACAAATTTATTAATATTAAGACAATTAATAAGTAAAAGATTTAAAAAATAAATCTGTTTACCGAATAAGTTCAAATCATTATGACTATTTGTGCAATTATTTATTTCCACTTGTTATGACTTTTTGTTTTGTCATAAAACAATTGTTTCTATTTATACAAGTTTATTTAGATTAAAATAATACTAATTTATTAATATTTTGACAATTAATAAGTAAAAGATTTTAAAAAATAAATATGTTTATCAAACAAGTTCAAATAGTCATGACTATTTGAATAATTATCTATTTCAAACCACAATGACCTTTTCTTTTGTAATAAAATAATTGTTTTAGTTCTTATAAGTTTGTTAGAACTAAAATAATACTAATTATTAATATTCTAAAAATTAATGAGTAAGATAATTAAGAAAAGAATCTATTTACCCAATAAGTTCAAATAGTTATCATTAGTTGAGCAAGTATCTATTTCAAAACATTATGACCTTTTATTTTGACATAAAATAATTGGTTCTATTCATGCAAGTTTATTTTGAATAAAATAATTTAAATTTATTAATATTCCAAAAATTAATAAATAAAAATTTTAAAAATAAATCCATTTTCTGAACACGTTCAACTAGTTATGACTATTTGAACAAATTATCCATTTCAAATAGTTATGATCTTTTGTTTTGTCATAAACCCATTGTTTCTATTCATAAAAGCTTAATTGGAATAAAATAATACTAATTTATTAAAATTCCAAAAATTAATAAGAAAAGATTAAAAAAATAAATATGTTTACCGAGCAAGTCTAAATACTTATGACTATTTAAACAACTATTTATTTCAAATTGTTATAATCTTTTATTTTATCATAAACAAATTGTTTCTATTCATACAGGTTTATTTGAAATAAAACAATATTAATTTATTAATATTCTAAACATTAATAATTTGAATATTTTAAAAATAAATTTGTTTACCGAATAAGTTTAAACAGCCATGTCCATTTAAACTATTATCTATTTCAAATCATTATGACATTTTATTTTGTCATAAAACAATTGTTTTTATTCATGCAAAATTATTCAAAATAAAATAATACTAATTTATTTATATTTCAAAAATTAATAAGAAATTTAAAAATTAAATTTGTTTACAAAATCATTTCAAATAGTTATGACAATTTGAAGAATTATTTATCACAAATCACTATGATCTTTGTTTTGTTATAAAACAATTGTTTCTATCCATACAAGCTTATTCAGAGTAAAATATTGCTAAACTAATAATATTTTTAAAATTAATGAGTAAGAAATTTAAAAAATTAATGTGCTTATTAAACCAGTTCAAATAGTTATGACTATTAGAATAATTATCTATTTCAAATCATTCTGACTTTTGTTTAGTCATAAAATAATTGTTTTAGTTCATACATGCTTACTCAAAATAAAATAATACTCTTTTATTAACATTTCAAAAAATTAATAAGCAAGAATTTAAAAAAATAAATCTATTTGCCGAACAAGTTCAAATAGTTATGGTTATTTGAATAATTATCCATTTAAAATCATTATTACCTTTTTTTATCATAAAATGATTGTTTTTGTTCATAAAAGCTTATTCAAAATAAAATAATATTACTTTATTAATATTTAAAAAATTGAGAAGTTGGAGATTTAAAAAATAAAGCAGTTTATCGAATCAATTCAAATAATTATCACCATTTGAATAATTATCTATTTCAAATATTTATGATATTTTGTTTTGTCATAAAACAAAACTTTCATCATACAAGCTTATTTCGAATAAAATAATACTAATTTATTAATATTTCAAAAATTAATAAGTAGGAGATTTAAAAAATAAATATGCTTTTGAACCAGTTCAAATAGTTATGACTATTTGAATAATTATATATTTCAAATTGTTATAACCTTTTGTTTTGTCATAAAATAATTATTTATGTTCATACAAGCTTGTTTGGAATAAAATAATACTAATCTAATAATATTATAAAAATTAATAACTAAGAGATTTAAAAAATAAATTTTTTTACCGAACCAATTCAAATAGTTAAGGCTATATGAATAATTATCTATTTCAAACTATTATGACATTTTGTTTTATCGTAAAACAAATGTTTTTGTTCATATAAGTTTGTTCAGAATAAAATAATATTTTTTTAATATTTTAAAAATTAATAAGAGATTTAAAAAAGTAAATCTATTTACCAAACCAGTTCAAATAGTTAAAACAATTTGAACATTTATTTATTTCAAAACATTATAACCAATTGTTTTGTCATAAAACAGTTGTTTCTATTGATACAATCTTATTCAAAATAAAGTAATGCTAATTTGTTAATATCCCAAAAATTAATAAGTAATGGATTTAAAAAATGAATTTGTTGGACTAACCAGTACAAATAGTTATAACTGTTTGAACAATTTTCTATTTCAAAGTGTTATAATCTTTTGTTTTGTTACAAAAAACTATTTTAGTCCGTACAAGCTAACTCGTAATAACATAAATCTAATTTATTAATATTCAAAAAATTAATAACAGATTAAAAACTGAATATGTTCATTAATCAAGTTTAAATAGTTACTACTCTTTGAACAATTATCTATTTCAAATCGCTATAACCTTTTATTTTGTCATAAAATAATTTTTTCTATTCATACAAGCTTATTTCAATTAAAATAATACAAATTTATTAATATTTAGACAACTAATTAGTAAAAGATTTGAAAAATAAATTTGTTTACCGAATAAGTTCAAATAGTTATGACTATTTGAACAATTATTTTTTTCAAATCATTATGACTTTTTGTTTTGTCATAAAACAATTGTTTTTGTTCATACAAGCTTATTTAGATTAAAATAATATTAATTTTATTAATATTTTGACAATTGATAAGTAAAAGATTTTAAATATAAATATGCTTACCGAACAAGTTCTAATTATCATAACTACTTGAGTAATTATCTATTTCAAATAATTATGACCTTTTGTTTTGTCATAAAACAATTGTATAAATTCATATAGGCTTACTAAACAAGCTTATAGTTATGACTATTTGAATAATTATTTATAGATTTTTTATTTTGTCATAAAATATTTGTTACTATTCATACAAGTTTATTCAGAATAAAATAATACTAATTTACTAATATTCTAAATATTAATAGGTAGGAGATTTAAAAAATAAATATGTTTACCCAATAAGTTCAAATTGTCTTATCCATTTGAACAATTATTTATTTCAAATTGTTATGACCTTTTATTTTGTCGTAAAACAATTGTCTCTATTCATATAGAATTATTTAGAATAAAATGATACTGATTCATTAAGATTTTGAAAATTAAAAAGAGTATTAAAATCTAAATCTATTTATCAAACTAGCTTAAATTGCTATGACATTTTGAATAATTATATATCTCAAATCGTTATGATCTTTATTTTGTCATAGAACAATTGTTTCTTTTCATATGAGCTTATTCGGATTAAGACAATACTAATTTAATAATAAAAATAAATGTGTTTTGCCGAACTAGTTCAAATAGTTAAAACTATTAGAACAATTATCTATTTCAAATCGTTCTAACCTTTTATTTAGTCATAAAATAATTATTTCAGTTCATATAGCTTATTCAGAATAAAATAATACTAATTTATTAAAATTCAAAAAATTAATAAGTAAGAGATTTAAAAAATTAAACATGTTTATCGAAAAAGCTTAAATAGATATAACTATTTGAACAATTATCTATTTAAAATCATTATGACCTTTTATTTTTTCATAAAACAATTGTTTTAGTTTATGAAAACTTGTCTGAACTAAAATAAAACTACTTTATCAATATTTCAAAAATTATTAAGTAAGAGATTTAAAAACTAAAACTATTTTTCGAACCAATTTCATTAGTTATGACCATTTGAACAAATATCAATTTCAAGTCATTATGATCTTTGTTTTGTAAAAAAAAAAATGTTTCTGATCATATAAGCTTATTTGGATAAAAATACTAATTTAATAATATTTCAAATATTAATAAGTAAGAGATTTAAAAAATAAATGTGTTTGCCAAATTAGTTCAAATGGTTAAGACTATTAGAATAATTATCTATTTCAAGTTGTTTTAACTTTTTGTTTAGTCATAAAACTATTGTTTCAGTTCATACAAGCTTATTCGAAATAAAAACTAATTTATTAACATTCGAAAAACTAATAAGCAAGAGATTTGTTTACTAAACAAATTCAAATAGTTATGATTATTTGAACAATTATTTATATAAAATTGTTATGAACTTTTGTTTTATGAACTAAAACAATTGTTTTAGTTCATAAAAGCTTATCCAAAATAAAATAATACTACTTTTTTAAATATTTCAAAAATTAGTAAGAGATTTAAAAAATAAATCAGTTTACCAAATCAATTCAAATAATTATAGCCATTTAAACAAAATTGTTAATACTTTTCATTTTGTCATAAAATAATTGGTTTTCAACATAGAAACTTATTTAAAATAAAATAATGCTAATTTATTAATATTTCAAGAATTAGTAATTGATTTAAAAATTAAATCTATTTACCGAACCAGTTTAAATAATTATGACTATTTGAACAATTATCTATTTCAAATTGTTATAACCTTTTGTTCTGCATAATATAATTGTTTCTGTTCATATAAGTTTATTCAAAAGAAAATAATACTAATGTAATAATATTTTGAAAATTCATAACTAAGAGATTTAAAAAATAAATCCATTTGCTAAACTAGTTCAAACAGTTAGGACTATATGAACAATTATCTATTTCCAATCGTTATGACCTTTTGTTTTGTCTTAAGACAATTATTTCAGCTCATATAAGTTTACTCGAAATAAAATAAAACTAAGTTGTTAATATTTCAAAATTTTATAAGAGATTATTGAAAAAATAATTTTTTTATTGAACCAGTTCAAATAATTATAACTATTTGAATACTTACCTATTTCAAATCATTATTACTTTTTGTTTTGTCATAAAACAATTGTTTTTGTTCATGTAAGTTTGTTTGAAATAAAATAATACTAATTTATTAATATTTAGAAAATTAATCAGTAAGAGATTTAAAAAGTAAATATGTTTGCCAAACCATTTCAAATAGTTTTGACTATTTGTAATAATTATCTATTTTAAATCATTATAACCTTTTGTTTTGTCATCAAACAATTGGTTCTTTTTATACTATTTTATTCAAAATAAAATAATGCTAATTTAATAATATTATGAAACTTAATAACCAAGAAAATTAACAATAAATCTAATTGTCGAACCAATTCAAATAGTTACGACTATATGAATGTTTGTCAATTTCAAATCTTTATGACCTTTTATTTTGTCGTAAAACAAATTTTTTGTTTGTACAAGCTTATTTGGTTTAAAATAATACAAATTTAATAATATTTCAAAAATTAATAAGTAAGAGATTTAAAAAAAATTTATTTACCGAACCAGTTCATATGGTTAAGACTATAAGAACAATTATCTATTTCAAATAGTTTTGACCTTTTGTTTAGTCATAAAACAATTGTTTTAGTTCATACAAGTTTATTCATAATAAATTAAAACTAATTTATTAAAATTTGAAAAATCAATAAGAAAGAGATTTTAAAAAATAAATCTATTTACCGAATAGGTTCAAACAGTTATTACTATTTAAATAATTATCCATTTAAAATTGTTATGTCCTTCTATTATATCATAAAACAATTGTTTTAGTTAATACAAGCTTATACATAATAAAATAATACTAATTTATTAATATTTCTAAAATTAATAAGAGATTTAGAAAATAAAATTTGTTTATTGAATTAGTTAAAATAATTATGGCCATTTGAATAATTATTCATTTCAAATTGTTCTAACCTTTTACTTTGTTAAAAAACAATTGTTTTTTATCAGACAAGCTTATTTGAAATAAAATAATACTAATTTATTAATATTTCAAAAATTAATAAGAGATTTAAAAAATAAATGTTTTTTTGAATAGTTAAAACTATTAGAATAATTATCTATTTCAAATCATTTGACCTTGTTTTAGTCATAAAATATTTGTTTGATATCATATAAGCTTATTCGGAATAAAATAATCCTAATATATTGACATTCAAAAAATTAATAAGCAAGATATTTGAAAAAATAAATTTGTTTGCCAAATAAGCTCAAATAGTTATGATTGTTTGAACAATTATTTATTTAGAATCATAATGACCTTTCGTTTTGTCATAAAACAATTGTTTCAATTAATACAAGCTTATACGAAATAAAATAATACTAATTTATTAATATTTCTAAATTAATAAGATATTGAAAAAATAAATTTGTTTATTGAATCAATTAAAATAATTATGGCCATTTGAACAATTATTTATTTTAAATCATTATGACCTTTTTGTTTTATCATAAAACAATTGTTTCAGTTTATACAAGCTTATTCAAAATAAAATAGTAATAAGAATAATTTATTAATATTCCTAAAATTAATAAGTAATTGATTTAAAAAATGAATCTATTCACCGAATCAGTTCAAATAATTATGACTATTTCAACAATTATCTATTTCAAATCATTATGAACTTTTGTTTTGTCATAAAACAATTGTTTGTCATCATACAAGCCAATTTGGAATAAAATAATACTAATTTATTAATATTTCAAAAATTAATAAGTAGGAGAATTAAAAAATAAATTTGTTTACCTAACTAATTCTTATTTGAATAATTACCTATTTCAAATCATTATAACCTTTTGTTCTACTATAAACTAATTGTTTCAGTTTATACAAGCTTATTCAGAATAAAATAATACTAATTTAATAATATTTTGAAAATTACTAACTAAAAGATTTAAAAAATAAATCTGTTTACCGAAGCAATTCAAACATTTAAGACTATATGAACAATTATCTATTTCAAATTGTTTTGACCTTTTGTTCTGTCATAAAGCAATAGTTTCAGTTCATACAAGCTTATTCAAAATAAAATAATACAAATTTACTAATATTCCAAAAATTAATAAGTAAGTGATTTAAAAAGTGAATCTGTTTATCGAATCATTTCAAATAATTAGGGCCATTTCAACAATTATCTATTTCAAACCATTATTACCTTTGGTTGGTCATATAAGAAATGTTTTTTTATCATTCAAGCTTATTCAAAATAAAATAATACTAATTTACTAATATTTCAAAAATTAATATGTATAAGATTTAAAAAATAAATCTGTTTACTGAAGCAGTTCAAATAGTTATGACTATTTGAACAATTATATATTTCAAATTATCATAACCTTTTGTTATGTCATAAACAATTATTTTTGTTCATACAAGTTTATTTGGAATAAAATAATACTAATGTAATACTATTTTGAAAATTAATAACTAAGAGATTTAAAAAATAAAATTGTTTGCCAAACTGGTTCAAATAGTTAAGGCTATATGAGCAATTCTTTATTTCAAATTGTTATGACCTTTAGTTTTGCCATAGAAATTTTTTTTCAATTCTTAGTAACTTATTCGAAATAAAATAAAACAAATTTATTAATATTTCAAAAATTAATAAATAAGAGATTTAAAAATTAATTATGTTTACCAAACCAATTCAAATAATTATGACTATTTCAACAACTATTTATTTCAAATCATTATGACATAAAAATAATGTTTTTGTTCATTCATAAAATAAATGTTTTTGTTCATATAAGTTTGTTTGAAATAAAATAAGATTAATTTATTAATATTTTAAAAATTACGAAGCAAGAGATTTAAAAAATAAATCTATTACTAAACTAGTTCAATTAGTTATAACTATTTGAAAAATTATTTATTTCAAATCGTTATGACCATTTGTTTTGTCATAAAATAATTGTTTCTATTCAAGCAGTCTTATTCGAAATAAAATAATGCTAATTTATTAATATTCTGAAAGTTAATAAGTAATTGATTTGAAAAATGAATCTATTGGCCTAACCAGTGCAAATAGTTATGATTATTAAAAAATTATCTATTTCAAATCTTATAACTTTTTGTTTTATCACAAAATAATATTTTTTGTTTGTACAAGCATATTCGAAATAACATAATTTTAATTTATGTTTATTCCAAAAATTAATAAGTATGAGATTTAAAAAATTAATGTATTTATTGAACACATTCAAATAGTTATGACTATTTGAACACTTATCTATTTCAAATCGGTATAACCTTTTTATTTTGTCATAAAGCAATTTTTTTCTATTCCTACAAGCTTATTTAAAAAAAAATTAATAAGTAAAATATTTAAAAAATAAATCTATATAAATCTATTTACCTAATAAGTTCAAATAGTTATGACTATTTGAAGAATTATTTATCTCAAATCATTATGACTTTTTGTTTTATCATAAAATAATTGTTTTTCTTCATACAAACTTATTTGGATTAAAATAATATGAATTTATTAATATTTTTCCAATTAATAAGTAAAAGATTTTAAAATAAATTTATTTACTAAACAAATTCAAATAATCATAACTATTTAAATAATTATCTTTTTCAAATCGTTATGACCTTTTTATTTCATTATAAAACAATTGTATCAATTCATATAGGCTTATTCTAAATAAAATAATACTAATTTATTAATATTCTAAAAATTAACGAGTAAAAGATTTACAAAAATGAATATGCTTATCGAAAAAGTTCAATTAGTTATGACTATTTGAATAATTATCTATTTCAAATCATTGTGACCTTTTATTTTGTCATAAAGCAATTGTTTCTATTCATACAAGCTTATTCTGAATAAAATAAATAAATTTGTTAATATTTCAAAAATTAATAAGTAAAAATTAAAAAAAATCTATTTTCTGAACTTGTTCAAATAGCTATGACTATTTAACTATTTGAACAATTATCTATTTCAAATAGTTATGACCTTTTGTTTTGTCATAAACCAATTGTTTCTATTCATACAAGCTTATTTGAAATAAAATAATACTAATTTATTAATATTCCAAAAATTAATAAGTAAAATATTTATAAAATAAATCTATTTACTAAGCAAGTTAAAATAGTTATGATTGTTTGAACAATTTTTTTTTCAAATAGTTATGCTTTTTTGTTTGTCATAAAACAATTATTTCTATTCAAACAAGTTTATTCTAAATAAAATCATACTAATTTATTAATATTCTGTAATTTAATAGGTAAGAGATTTAAAAAATAAATCTGTTTATCGAACAAATTCAAATAGTCACATCCGTTTGAACAATTATCTATTTCAAATTATTATGACTTTTTGTTTTGTTGTAAAAAAATTATTTATGCTCATACATATTATGCAATTTAATAGATAGGAGATTAAAAGATAAATTTGTTTACCGAACAAGTTCAAATAGTTATATCCACTTGAACAATTATCTATTTCAAATTGTTATGACCTTTTGTTTTATAGTAAAAAAATTGTTTCTATTCATACAAAATTATTAAAAATAAAATAATATTGATTTATTAATATTTTGAAAATTAATAAGAGATTTAAAAACTAAATTTGTTTATCTAACCCGTTCAAATAGTTATGACTATTTGAACAATTATCTATCTCAAATCATTATGATCTTTATTTTGTCATAGAACAATTCTTTTTTTTTTCATTATAAGCATATTTGGATTAAAATAACACTAATTTAATAATATTCTAGAAATTAATAAAGTAAGAGATTTAAAAAAATAAATATATTTACTGAACCAATTCAAATAGTTATGACTATTAGAATAATTATCTATTTCAAATCATTTTGACCTTTTGTTTAGTTATAAAAAAATTATTTCAATTCATACAAGCTTATTCAAAATAAAATAATACTAATTTATTAACTTCCAAAAAGTTAGTAACCAAGAAATTTAAAAAAATAAATCTGTTTACTGAATAAGTTTAAAAAGATATGACTATTTGAACAATTATCTATTTAAAATTGTTATAACCATTCATTTTGTAATAAAATAATTGTTTCAGTTCATAAAAACTTATTGGAAATAAAATGATGCTACTTTATTAATATTTCAAAAATTATTAAGCAAGAGATTTAAAAACTAAAGCTATTTTTTGAACCAATTTAAATAGTTGACTATTTAAACAAATATCAATCTTAAATTGTTTTGTCATAAAGTAATTATTTCTAATCAAACAAGCTGATTCGAATAAAAACAATACTAATTTAATAATATTTTAAAAATTAATAATTAAGAATTTAAAAAATAAATGTGTTTAACGAATCAGTTTGAATAGTTAAGGCTATTAGATTAATTATCTATTTCAAATCATTCTAACCATTTTTTAGTCATAAAATAATTGTTTCAGTTTTTACAAGCTTATTTGGAAGAAAATAATACTAATTTATTAACTTTTGAAAAATTAATAAGCAAGAAATTTGAAAAAATAAGTCTATTTACTGAATAGGTTCAAATAGTTATGACTATTTGAACAAATATCTATCTCAAATCATTATGATCTTTATTTTGTCATAAAACAATTTTTTCTTTTCATACAAGCATATTTGGATTAAAATAATACTAATTTAATAATATTCCAAAAATTAATAAGTAAGAGATCTAAAAATAAATATATTTGCCAAACCAATTTAAATAGTTAGGACTATTAGAACAATTATCTATTTGAAATAATTCTAATCTTTCGTTTCATAAAACAATTATTTCAGTTCATAAAAGCTTATTCGGAATAAAATAATACTAATTTATTAACTTTCAAAAAATTAATAAGCAAGAAATTTTAAAAAATAAATCTATTTACTAAACAAGTTCAAATAAATATAACTATTTGAACAATTATCTATTTAAAATCATTTTGACCTTTTGTTTTATCATAAAATAGTTGTTTTAGTTTATAAAAACTTATTTGAAATAAAATAATAGTACTTTATTAAATAATTATTTATTTTAAATCGTTATAATCTTTTGTTTTCTCATTAAACAATTACTTCTATTCATAAAAGTTTGTTTGAAACAAAATAATAATAACTTATTAATATTCAAAAAATTAGTTGAAAATTTAAAAAATAAATTTGTTTACCAAACAAGTTCAAATAGTCATGTCCATTTGAACTATTACCAATTTCAAATCATTATGACATTTTATTTTGTCGTAAAACAATTATTTCTATTCATAGAAAATTATTTAGAATAAAATAATATTAATTTATTAATATTTCAAAAATTAATATGAGATTTAAAAACTAAATCTGTTTACTAGACCGGTTCAAATAGTTATAATCATTTGAACAATTATCTATCTAAAATCGGTATGATCTTTATTTTATCATAAAACAATTGTTTCTATTCATACAAACTTATTTAGAGTAAATATTGCTAAACTAATAATATTCTAAAAATTAATAATTAAGAGATTTAAAAAATAAATGTGTTTGTTGAACCAATTCAAATAGCTAAGACTATTAAAACAATTATCTATTTTAAGTTGTTTTAAGTTTTTGTTTTGTTACAAAATAATTGTTTCAGTTCTTAATGCTTATTCGAAATAAAATAATTCTATTTTATTAACATCCAAAAATTTAATAAGCAAGGAATTTACAAAAAAATCTACTTACTAAACAAGTTCAAATAATTATGACTATTTAAACAATTATATATTTAAAATCGTATGGCCATTTGCTTATTATAAAAAAATTGTTTTAGTTCATAAAAGCTTATCCAAAATTAAATA
This sequence comes from Durio zibethinus, assembly GCF_002303985.1. The sequence goes on along the minus strand of NW_019167926.1, from coordinate 13,640,098 downwards.
ATATTACTTTATTAATATTTCAAAAATTGAGAAGTTGGAGATTTAAAAATAAAATCAGTTTATCAAATCAACTCAAATAGTTATGGCCATTTGAACAATTATCTAGTTCAAATCATTATGAACTTTTATTTTGTCATCAAACAATTGTTTTTCATCAAACAAAGCCTATTTGGAATAAAATAATATTAATTTATTAATATTTCAAAAATTAATAAGTAGGAGATTATCTGTTTACCGAACCAGTTGAAATAGTTATAAATATTCGAACAATTATATATTAATATTTGAAATAGATAATTATTCAAATAGTCATGACAATTTAATCTAGTTTGGTAAACATATCTATTTTTTAATTTTTTACTTATTAATTGTTGAAATATTAATAAATTAGTATTATTTTAATCCAAATATGCTTGTATGAATAGAAACTATTGTTTTATAACAAAACAAAAGGTAATAACAATTTAAAATAAATAATTGCCCAAATAGTCATAACTATTTGAATCGATTTGCTAAAAAGATTTTTTTTTGAAATCTCTTATTAATTTTTGAAATATTAATAGATTAATATTATTTTATTCCAAACAAACTTATATGAACAAAAACATTTGTTTTATGACAAAACAAAAAGTCATAATAATTTGAAATTGATAATTGTTCATATAGTCATAATTATTAAAACTAGTTAGGTAAATAGAATTATTTTTTAAATCTCTTATTAATTTTAAAAATATTAATAAATTTATTTTATTTTATTCTAAATAAGCTAGTTTGAATTGAAAAAATTATTTTATGACAAATTAAAATGTCATAATGATTTGAAATAGATAATTGTTCATATAGTCATAACTGTTTGAATTGGTTTAGTAAATAGATTTATTTTTTAAATCTCTTACTTATTTATTTTTGAAATATTAATAAATTAGTATTATTTATTTCAAATAAGCTTGTATGATAAAAAACAGTTGTTTTATGACAAAACAAAGTCATAATGATTTGAAATAGACAATCATTCAAATGGCCATAATTATATTAATTGATTCAATAAGCAGATTTATTTTTTAAAATTTCTTACTTATTAATTTAAGCAATATTAATAAACTAATATTATTTTGTTCTGTCTAAGCTTGTATTAACTGAAATAATTCTTTTATGACAAATCGAAAGGTTATAAAGATTTTAAATAGACAACTGTTCAAATAGTAAAACTATTTAAAGTTGTTCAGTAAACAAATTTATTTTTTAAAATCTCTTTCTTATTAATTTTCTAAATGCTAACAAATTAGTATTAATTTATTTCAAATAAGCTTATTAATTTTCTTGCCTATTATTTTAAATTTCTTGCTTATTAATTTTATAAATGTTAGTGAAATAGTCTTATTTTAAACAAAAGCAATTGTTTTACGATAAAACAAAATGTCATAATGATTTCAAATAGATAATAGTTTGAATAGACATGACCATTTGAACTTGTTTAGTAAATAAATTTAGTTTTCAAGTCTCCAACTTATTAATTTTTAGAACATTAATAAATTAGTATTATTTTATTTTGAATAAACTTATATGAATAGAAATAATTGTTTTATGATAGGATAAAAGATCATAATGATTTGAAATAAATAATTGTTCAAATAGTCATAACTATTTAAACTCGCTCAGCAAACAAATTTATTTTTTTAATATATTACTTATTAATTTTTGAAAATTTAAAAAAATAGTATTATTTTATTCCCAATAAACTTTGATGAATAGAAACAATTTGTTTATGACAAAACAAAAGATCATAACGGTTTGAAATAGTTAATTATTCAAATAGTTATAACTATTTGAATGTGTTCAAGAAACAAATTTATTTTTAAAATTTTTACTTATTAATTTTTACGATAGTATTCAATTTATATTATTTTATTCGAAATAAACTTGCATGAACAAAACCAATTGTTTTATGACAAAGCAAAAGTTCATAATATTTTGAAATAGATAATTATTCATATAGTCATAACTATTTGAATATGTTCAGTAAATAGATTAATTTTTAATTCTCTTACTCATTAATTTTTGAAATATTAATAAATTAGTATTATTTTATTTCAAATAGGCTTATTTGAATTGAAGCAATTGTTTTATTACAAAACAAAAGGTTATAATGATTTGAAATAGTTAATTATTCAAATAATCATGATTATTTCAACTTGTTCAGTAAATATATTTATTTTTTAAATCTTTTACTTATTAATTATCAAAATATAAAAAAAATTAATATTATTTTAATTAGAGTAATCTTATATGACTAGAAACAATTGTTTTATTACAAACCAAAAAGTCATAACAATTTGAAATAAATAATTGTTTAAATAGTCATAACTATTTGAACTTATTTGATAAATAGATTTATTTTTTTGAGTCTTTTACTTACTAATTATCCTAATATTAATAAATTTATATTATTTTATTTGAAATAAACTTGTATGAACAGAAAACTTATTTTATGACAAAACAAAATGTTATAGCAATTTCAAATAAATAATTGTTCAAATAGTCATAATTATTTAAACTTGTTCAATAAACAAATTCTTTTTTTAAATCTCTTAATTATTAATTTTCAAAATATTAATAAATTGGTATTATTTTATTTTGAATAAACTTATAAGAACTTAAACAATTCTTTTATGACAAAACAAAAGGTCACAATGATTTGAAATATATAATTATTTAAATAGTCATGACTATTTGATCTAGTTCGGCAAATATATTTATTTTAAAAAGTTTTTACTTGTTAATTGTCAAAATATTAATAAATTAGTATTATTTTAATCCAAATAAGCTTGTACAAACAAAAAAATTGTTTTATAATAGGACAAAAAGTCATAATGATTTGAAATAAATAATTTGTCAAGTAGTCATAACTATTTAAACTGGTTTGATAAAAAGATTTATTTTTTAAATCTTTTATTAATTGTTGAAATATTAATGGATTAGCATTACTTTATTTCTAACAAACTTATATGAACAAAACCATTTCTTTTATGACAAAATAAAAGGTCATAACAATTGGAAATAGATAATTGTTCAAATAGTCATAATTATTTGAACTGGCTAGGTAAACAGAAATATTTTTTTAAATCTCTTACTTATTAATTTTTAAAATATTAATAAATTCTTTTTTTATTTCAAATAAGCTAATATGAACTAAAAAATTATTTTATGATAAAACAAAAGGTCATAATGTTTTGAAATGGATAATTGTTCAAATAGTCTTTAAATATTTGTACTGGTTTGATAAACAAATTTATTTTTAATTCTCTTAGTTATTAATTTTTAGAATATTATTAGATTAGTATTATTTTATCTCGAATATGCTTATATGAATAGAAATAATTGTTTATGATAGAACAAAAGGTTATAACAATTTGAAGTATACAATTGTTCAAATAGTTATAATTATTTAAACCAGTTCAATAAACAGATTTATTTTTTAAATCTCTTACTTATTAATTTTTGAAAGATTAATAAGTTAGTATTATTTTATTTCGAATAAGCTTAAATTATCAAAACATTTGTTATTTCACCGAAAAAAAAGGTAATAATGATTTGAAATAGATAATTGTTGAAATGGCTATAATTATTTGAAATGATTCGGTAAACAGATTCACTTTTTAAATCACTTACTTATTAAGTTTTAGAATATTAATAAATTTATATTATTTTATTTTAAATAAGCTTTTATTAACTAAAACAATTGTTTTATAACAAAACAATTTGTCATAACGATTTTAAATAGACAATTGTTCAAATAGCAAAAACTATTTGAACTTGTTCAGTAAATAGATTTATTTTTTAAAATTCTTTCTTATTAATTTTTTGAATGTTAATAAATTAGTATTAATTATTCCAAACAAGCTTGTGTGAACTAAAACAATTGTTTTATGACTAAACAAAAGGTTGGAATGATTTGAAATGAATAATTCTTTGAATTGTCTTAACCATATGAACTAGTTTGGAAAACAAATTTATTTTTTAAATCTCTTACTTATTAATTTTTGAAATATTATTAAATTTGTATTAAATTTGTATTTTTTTAAATATTATTATTCCAAAGAAACTTGTTTGAGTTGAAATAATTGTTTTATGACGAAACAAAAGGTCATAACAATTTGAAACAGTTAATTGTTCATATTATCTTAATTGTTTGAATTGGTTTGAGAAACATATTTATTTTTTAAATATCTTATGAATTTTTAGAATATTTTTAAATTATTATTATTTTATTTCAAATAAACCTGCATGAACAGAAATAATTGATTTATGATAGAACAAAAGATTATAACAATTTGAAATAGATAATTGTTCAAATAATCATAACTATTTAAACTGGTTTGGTAAACAAGTTTATTTTTTAAATTTCTTACTAATTTTTGAAATATTAATAAATTAGTATTATTTTATTTCAAATAAGCTTGTATGTTAAGAAATAATTGTTTTATGATGAAATGAAAGGTAATAACGATTTGAAATATATAATTATTCAAATGGCCATAATTATTTGAACTGATTAGGCAAACTGATTTATTTTTTAAATCTCTTGCTTATTAATTTTTTAAATATTAATAAAGTAGTATTATTTTATTTTGGATAAACTTTTACGAACTGAAACAATTGTTTTATGACAAAACAAAAGTCCATAATGATTTTAAATAGATAATTCAAATAATCATAACTATTTGAACTTGTTCAATAAATAAATTTATTTTTTCAAATCTCTTACTTATTAATTTTTTGAATGTTAATAAATTAGTATATTTTATTTCGAATAATCTTGTATGAAATGAAACAATTATTTTATGACAAAATAAAATCTTAGAATGATTTGAAATAGATAATTATTCTGATAGTCTTAACCATTTGAACTAATTCAGTAAACATATTTATTTTTTAAATCTCTTACTTACTAATTTTTGAAATATTATTAAATTAATATTATTCTAATCTGAATAAGCTTTATATGATCATAAACAATTTTTTTATGACAAAACAAAGATCATAGCAATTTGAGATTGATATTTGTTCAAATGGTCATAACTATTTGAACTGGTTCAAAAATAGCTTTAATTTTTAAATCACTTGCTTAATAATTTTTGAAATATTAATAAATTAGTATTATTTTATTTTGGATAAATTTTTATAAACTGAAACAATTGTTTTATGGCAAAACAAAATGTCATAATGATTTTAAATAGATAATTGTTCAAATAGTTATATCTATTTGAGTTTATTTGGTGAACTTATTTATTATTTTAAATCTTTTGCTTATTAATTTTTTTACTGTTAATAAATTAGAATTATTTTATTTCGAATAAGCTTGTATGAACTAAAATAATTGTTTTATGACTAAACAAAAAGGTCAAAACAATTTTGAAATAGATAATTGTTTTAATAGTCTTAACTATTTGAACTGGTTCAGCAAAATATATTTATTTTTTGTTATTAAATTAGTATTATCTTAATCTGAATAAGCTCATATGAAAAGAAACAATTGTTCTATGACAAAATAAATATCATAACGACTTGAAATAGACAATTGTTCAAATAGTCATAACTATTTGATTTGGTTCGATAGATAGATTTAGTTTTTAAATCTCTTATTAATTTTAAAAGTATTAATAAATCAGTATTATTTTATTTTAAATTTTTTTTATGAACAAAAACAATTGTTTTACAATAAAACAAAAGGTCATAATGATTTGGAATCAATAATTATTCAAATGGACTTAACTATTTGAACTTGTTTGGTAAACAAATTTATTTTTTAAATCTCCTACCTAATAATTTTCAGAATATTAATAATTTAATATTATTTTATTCCAAATAAACTTGAATGAATAGAAACAATTGTTTGATCATAAAACAAAACATCATAACTATTTCAAATAAATAATTATTCAAACAATCATAACTATTAGAGCTTGCTCAGTAAATAGATTTATTTTTTAAATCTTTTACTTATTAATTTATTGAATATTAATAAATTAGTATTATTTTATTTTGAAAGCTTGTATGAATATAAACAATTGGCTTATGACAAAGCAAAATGTTATAACTATTTGAAATAGATAACTGTTCAAATCATCATAACTATTTGAACATGTTCAGAAAATAGATTTATTTTTAAAAATTTTTACTTATTAATTTTTGGAATATTAATAAATTTGTATTATTTTATTCGAAATAAGCTTGCATGAACAGAAACAATTATTTTATGACAAAACAAAATGTCACAACGATTTGAAGTAGATAATTATTCAAATAGACATGACTATTTGAACTTATTTAGTAAACATATTTTTTAAAATCTTTTACTTATTAATTGTCAAAATATTAATAAGTTAATATTATTTTAATTCGAATAAGCTCGTATGGACAAAAACAATTGTTTTATGACAAAACAAAAAAGTCATAAGAATTTGAAATAAATAATTATTCAAATAGTCATAATAATTTGAACTTGTTTGATAAACAAATTTATTTTTTAAATCTTTTACTTATTAATTGTCTTAATATCAATAAATTTGTATTATTTTATTCGAAATAAGCTTATTATATAAACAAAAAAAATCATTTTATGACAACCCAAAAGGTTAGAGTGATTTTGAATCGATAATTGTTCAAATGGTCATAATAATTCAAACTTGTTTGATAAATAGATTCATTTTTAAAATATCTTAATTATTAATTTTTGAAATATTAGTAACATAGCATTATATAATTATTTAAACTAGTTCAGTAAATAGATTCATTTTTAAAATCTCTTAATTATTAATTTTTGGAATATTAATAACATAGTATTTTATTTTATTTCGAATAACATTATATGAATTGAAATAATTTTTTTATGATAAAACAAAAGGTCATAATGATTTGAAATAAATAATTATTCAAATAGTCATGACTATTTGATCTAGTTTGGTAAACATATTTATTTTTAAAATTTTTAGTTATTAATTATCAAAATATTAATAAATTAGTATTGTATTAATCTGAACAAGCTTGTATGAACAAAACTATTGTTTTATAATAGAATAAAAAGTCATAATGATTTGAAATAAATAATTGCTTAAATGTTCAAAACTATTTGAACTGGTTTAATAAAAAGATTTATTTTTTAAATCTCTTATTAATTTTTAAAATATTAATAGATTAGTATTATTTTATTTTGAATAAACTTATATGAACAAAAACATTTGTTTTATGACAAAACAAAAGGTCATAGCGATTTAAAATAGATAATTATTCAAATATTCATAATTATTTGAATTGATTTGGCAAACAAAATTACTTTTTAAAACTCTTATTGATTAATTTTTTGAAATATTAATAATTTTATTTTATTTTATTTTGAATAAGTTAGTAAGAATTGAAAAAACTATTTTTTGACAAAACAAAAGATCATAATGATTTCAAATAAAGAATTGTTCATATAGCCTTAATTATTTGAATTAGTTAGGCAAATAAATTTATTTTTTAAATCTCTTAGTTATTAATTTTTAGAATATTATTACACTAGTATTATTTTATTTTGAATAAGCTAGTATGAACAAAAATAATTGTTTTATGTCAGAACAAAAGGTTATAACAATTTGAAATATATAATTGTTCAAATAGTCATAACTATTTGAACTGGTTCAATAAATAGATTTATTTTTTAAATCTCTATTTATTAATTTTTGAAATATTAATAAATTAGTATTATTTTACTTCGAATAAGCTTGTGTGATGAAAAACGACTGTTTTATGACAAAAAAAAGTTAATAATGATTTGAAATAGATAATTGTTCAAATGGCCATAATTATTTGAACTGATTCGATAAACTGATTTATGTTTTAAATCTCTAACTTATCAATTTTATATTATTAATAAAGTAATATTATTTTATTTCGGAAAAGCTTTTATGAACTAAAACAATTATTTTATGAAAAAATAACTAGTCATAATGATTATAAATAGATAGTTGTTCAAATAGTCAAAAATATTTGAACTCGTTCGGTAAATAATTTTTTTTTAATTTCTTATTAATTTTTTAAATGTTAATAAACTAGTATTATTTTATTTCGAATAAGCATGTATGAGCTGAAGCAATTATTTTATGACTAATCAAAAGCTCAGAACGAGTTGAAATAGGTAATTATTCTAATAGTCTTAACTATTTGAATTAATTCAGCAAATACATTTATTTTTTAAATCCTTATTTATTAACATTTAGAATATTATTAATTTAGCAATATTTTACTTCGAATAAGCTTGTATGAATAGAAATAAATGTTTTAGGATAGAACAAAGATCATAATAATTTGAGATAGATAATTATTCAAATAGTCATAATTATCTGAACCGATTCGATAAAGAGATTTAGTTTTTAAATCTCTTATTAATGTTCGAAATAGTAATGAATTAGTATTATTTTTTGAATAATTTGTATGAATAGAAAAAATTGTTTTATGACAAAAAAAATGTCATAATGATTTAAAATAGATAGTAGTTCAAATGGACATGACTATTTGAACTTACTTGGTAAACAGATTAATTTTTAAGTCTTCAACCTATTAATTTTTAGAATATTAATAAATTAGTATTATTTTATTTCGAATAAACTTGTATGAATAGAAGCAATTGTTTTATGACAAAACCAAATGATTATAATGATTTGAAATAAATAATTTTTCAAATAGTTATAACTATTTAAACTCACTTGATAAATAGATTTATTTTTAAATCCTTTTCCTTATTAATTTTGGAATATTAATAAATTAGTATTATTTTATTCCAAATAAGGTTTTTTTGAACAGAAACAATTGGTTTATGACAATACAAATGGTCATAACGATTTGAAATAGATAATTGTCCAAATAGTCATAACTATTTGAACGTGTTCAAAAAATAGATTTATTTTTAAAATTTTTACTTATTAATTTTTGGGACATTAATAAATTTATATTATTTTATTTGAAATAAGCTTGCATGAGTAGAACCAATTATTTTATGACAAAACAAAATGTCATAATTTTTGAAATAGATAATTGCTTAGATATTCATAACTATTTGAACTTATTCGATAAACAGATTTATTTTTTAATTCTCTTACTCTTTAATTTTTAGACTATTAATAAATTAGTATTATTTTTTTCAAATAAGCTTACATGAATTTAAATAATGTTTTATTACAAAACAAAAGGTCACAATGATTTGAAGTAGATAATTATTCAAATAGTCATGACTATTTGAACATGTTCGGTAAACATATTTTTTAAAAATCTTTTACTTATTAATTGTTGAAATATTAATAAATTAATATTATTTTAATCTTAATAAGCTCATATGGACAAAAATGTTTTATGACAAAACAAAAAATTCATAAGAATTTGAAATAAATAATTGTGCAAATAGTTATAATGATTTGAACTTGTTCGGTAAATAAATTTATTTTTTAAATCTTTTACCTATTAATTGCCTTAATATTAATAAATTTGTATTATTTTATTTGAAATAAACTTGTATGAACTGAAAAAATCATTTTATGACAAACTAAAAAGTTATAGGGAATCCAAATCAATAATTGTTCAAATGGTCATAATTATTTAAACTTATTCGGTAAATAGATTCATTTCTTAAATCTCTTAATTATTAATTTTTGGAATATTAATAACATGGTATTATTTTATTTTGAATAACCTTATATGAACTAAAATAATTTTTTTGACAAAACAAAATTTAATAACAATTTGAAATAGACAATTTTTTAAATAGTAATGACTATTTGATCTAGTTCGATAAACATATTTATTTTTATAACTTTTTACCTATTAATTATCAAAATATTAATAAATTAGTATTTTATTAATCTAAATAAGCTTGTATGAGCATAAACTATTATTTTACAACAGAACAAAAAGTCATAACAATTTGAAATAAATAATTGCTTAAATATTCATAACTATTTAAATTGGTTTGATAAATAAATTTATTTTTTAAATCTCTTATTAATGATTGAAATAGTAATAGACTAGTATTATTTTATTCGACACAAACTTATATGAACAAAAGCATTTGTTTTATGACAAAACAAAAGGTCATAACGATTCGAATAGATAGTTGTTCAAATAGTCATAATTATTTGAACTAGTTCGAAAAACAAAATTATTTTTTAGATCTCTTACTGATTAATTTTTGAAATAACAATAAATTTTTTTATTTTATTTTGAATAAGTTAGTAAGAACTAAAAAAATTATTTTATGACAAAATAAAAGGTCATAATGATTTGAATTAAAGAATTGTTCATATAGCCTTAACTATTTGAATTGGCTTAGCAAATAAATTTATTTTTTAAATCTCTTAGTTATTAATTTTTAGAATATTATTACATTAGTTTTATTTTATTCCAAATAAGCTTGTATGAATAGAATTAATTGTTTTGTGAACATAAGGTTATAACAATTTGAAATATATAATAGTTCAAATAGTCATAACTATTTGAATTGGTTTGATAAATCTCCCACTTATTAATTTTTAAAATATTAATAAATTACTATTATTTTATTTCAAATAGGCTGATATGATGAAAAACAATTCTTTTATGACAAAAAAAAGTTCATAATGATTTGAAATAGATAATTGTTCAAATGGCCATAATTGTTTGAACTAATTCAATAAACTGATTTATGTTTTGAATCTCTAACTTATCAATTTTTATAATATTAATAAAGTAATATTAGTTTATTTCGGATAAGCTTTTATGAACTAAAATAATTGTTTGAGGATAAAATAAAAGGTCATAACAATTTTAAATAGATAATTGTTCAAATAATCAAAACTATTTAAGCTTGTTCAGTAAACAAATTTCTTTCTAATTTCCTACTTATTAATTTTTTGAATGTTAATAAATTAGTATTATTTTATTTTAAATAAGCATTTGTAAGCTAAAGCAATTATTTTATGACTAAACAAAAGGTCAGAATGATTTGAAATAGATAATTATTCTAATAATCTTAACTATTTGAACTGGTTCGACAAACACATTTACTTTTCAAATCCTTACTTATTAATGTTTAGAATATTACTAATATAGCAATATTTTACTCCGAATAAGCTTGCTAAATTTAGGACAAAACAAAGATCATAACAATTGGAGATAGATAATTGTTCAAATAGTCACAACTATTTGAACTGCTTCAGTAAAGAGATTTAGTTTTTAAATCTCTTATTAATTTTTGAAATAGTAATAAATTAGTATTATTTTATTCTTAATAATTTTGTATGAATAGAAACAATTGTTTTACAATGAAACAAATTTCATAATAATTTGAAATAGATAATAATTCAAATAGACAAGACTATGTGAACTTGTTCAGTAAACTGATTAATTTTTTAAGTCTTCAACTTATTAATTTTTAGAATATTAATAAATTAGTATTATTTTATTTCAAATAAACTTGTATGAATAGAAAAAATTATTTTATGACAAAAAAAAGATCATAAAGATTTGGAAATTAAATAATTATTCAAATAGTCATAACTATTTGAACTCACTTGGTAAAAAAAATTATTTTTTAAATCTTTTACTTATTAATTTTGAAATATTAATAAATTAGTGTTATTTTATTTCGATAGGTTTTTTGAATAGAAACAATTTGGTTTATGACAAAACAAATGGTTATAATGATTAAATAGATAATTGTTCAAATAGTCATAACTATCTTGAACATGTTTAAAAATATTTCATTTTAAAATTTTATTTATTAATTTGGAACATTAATAAATTTATATTATTTATTGAAATAAGCTGAATGAACAGAAACAAATTGTTTTATTGAACAAACACAAAGGTTGTAATGTTCTTTGAAATAGACAATTGTTAGGATTGTCATAACTATTTGAACTTATTCAGTAAACAAATTTATTTTTTTAATTCTCTTACTCTTTAATTTTTGGAATATTAATAAATTAGTATTATTTTATTTCAAATAAGCTTACATGAATTGAAACAATTGTTTTACTACAAAACAAAAAGGTTACAATGATTTGAAGTAGATAATTATTCAAATAGTCATGACTATTTTAACTTGTTCGATAAACATATATTTTTTAAATATTTTACTTATTAATTATCAAAATATTAATAAATTAATATTATTTTAATCTGAATAAGCTTATATAGATAGCAATAATTATTTTATGACCAAACAAAAAAGTTATAAGAATTTGAAATAAATAATTGTTCAAATAGTCATAACAATTTGAACTTGTTTGGCAAACAAATTTATTTTTTAAATCTTTTACTTTTTAATTGTCTTAATATAAATAAATTTGTATTATTTTATTTGAAACAAGCTTGTTTGAATAAAAAAAATCATTTTATGACAAACCAAAAGGTTATAGCGATTCCAAATTGATAATTGTTCAAATGGTCATAATTATTTAAACTTGTTTGGTAAATAAATTCATTTTTTAAATCTCTTAATTATTAATTTTCAGAATATTAGTAACATAGTATTATTTTATTTCAAATAACCTTATATGAATTGAAATAATTCTTTTATGACAAAACAAAAGGTCATAACAATTTGAAATAGGTAATTATTCAAATAATCATGACTATTTGATCTAGTTTGATAAACATATTTATTTTAAAATTTTTTACTTACTAATTGTCAAAATATTAATAAATTAGTATTATTTTAGTCTAAATAAGCTTGTATAAATAGAAACTACTATTTTATAATGGAACAAAAAGTCATAACGATTTGAAATAAATAATTGCTTAAATATTCATAACTATTTGAACTAGTTTGATAAATAGATTTATTTTTTAAATCTCTTATTAATTTTTGAACTATTAATAGATTAGTATTTTTTTATTCCAAACAAACTTATATGAGCAAAAATATTTGTTTTATGACAAAACAAAAGGTCATAATGATTTGAAATAGATAATTGTTCAAATAGTCATAATTATTTAAATTGGTTAGGTAAATAGAATTTTTTTAATCTCTTACTTATTAATTTTTGAATTATTAATAAATTCATTTTATTTTATTCTAAATAAGCTAGTATAAATTGAGAAAATTATTTTATGACAAGACAAAATGTCATAACGATTTGAATTAGTTAATTGTTTATATAGTCTTAACTTTTTAAATTGGTTCAGTAAGCAATTTTTTTTATATCTCTTAGTTATTAATTTTTAGAATACTATTAAATTAGTATTGTTTTATTTTGAATAAGCTTGTATGAATAGAAATAATTGTTTTATAGCATAATAAAAAGTTATAACGGTTTGAAGTATACAATTGTTTAAATAGTCATAACAGTCATAACTATTTGAACTAGTTCGATAGATATATTTATTTTTTAAATGTCTCACTTATTAATTTTTGAAAGATTAATAAATGAATATTATTTTATTTTGAATAATCTTGTATGATAAAAAAACAATTGTTATTGACCATACAAAAAGTGATAACGATTTGAAAGAGATAATTGTTGAAATGGCTATAATAATTTAAACTGATTTGGCAAATAGATTCACTTTTTAAGTGACTTATTAATTTTTGAAATGTTAATAAATTAAAGTTATTTTATTTTGAATAAGCTTGTATGAACTGAAACAATTTTTTTATGACAAAACAAATGGTCATAATGATTTTAAATAGACAACTATTCAAATAGTCATAACTATCTGAATTTGTTTGGTAAACAATTTTTTTTAAAACTCTTGCTTGTTAATTTTTTTTTTTTTTATTTTGGATAAGCTTTTATGAATTGAAACAATTGTTTTATGTCAAAACAAAAGGTCATAACATTTTTACATAAATAATTGTTCAAATAGTCATAACTATTTAAACTTATTCAATAAACAAATTTATTTTTTCAAATCTTTTGCTTATTAATTTTCCAAATGTTCATAAATTTAGATTATTTTATTCTGAATAAGCTTGTAAGACATGAAACAAATGTTTTATGACTAAGCAAAAGGTTTGAACGATTTAAAATAGATAATTATTCTAATATTTTTAACTATTTGAACTGGTCCAACAAACACGTTTATTTTTTAAATCTCTTATTAATTTTTGGAATATTATTAAATTAGTATTATTTTTTATCGAATAAGCTTCTATGATTAGAAACAAAGATTTTAACAATTTGAGATTGATAATTGTTCAAATAGTCATAACTATTTGAATTAATTCGATAAACAAATTTATTGTTTAAACCTGTTACCTATTAATTTTTGAAATATTAATCAATTACTCTTATTTTATTTTGAATAAGATTGTGTGATCAAAATCAATTATTTTATGACAAAATAAAAGGTCATAACGATTTGAAATAAATAATCATTTTGTTGGCCATAATTATTTTAACTGATTTGGTAAACAAATTTATTTTTTAAATTTTTTACTTATTAATTTATGAAATATTAATAGATTAGTATCATTTTATTCCATCTAACTTGTATTAACTAAAACAATTGTTTTATGACAACTTAAAATGGTTATAATGATTTTAAATAGACAATTGTTTATTTGAACTTGTTTGGTAAATAAATTTATTTTTTAAATCTATTTCTTATTAATTTTTTGAATGTTAATAAATTAGTATTAATTTATTCTAAATAAGCTTGTATAAATTGAAACATTTGTTTTACGACTAAACAAAAGGTCAAAATGATTTAAAGTATATAATTGTTCTAATAGTCTTAACCATTTGAAATGATTTGGTAAACAATTTTTTTTTTTAAATCTCTTACTTATTAGTTTTTGAAATATTATGAAATTAGTATTATTTTAATTTGAATAAGCTTGTACAAACAAAACAATTGTTTTACGACAAAAGAAAAGGTCATAATGATTTGAAATAGATAATCATTCATATAATCTTAACTATTTGAATTTGTTTGGCAATTAAATTTATTTTTTAATTTTCTTGGTTATTAAGTTTTGAAATATTATTAAATTTGTATTATTTTATTTCGAATAAAATAGTATAAATAGAACCAATGGTTTGATGACAAAATAAAAGGTTATAATGATTTGAAATAGATAATTATTCAAATACTTAAAACTATTTGAAATGGTTTGGCAAGCATATTTAATTTTTAAATTGATTACTAATTAATTTTTTAAATATTAATAAATTAGTATTATTTTATTTCAAACAAGCTTATATTAACAAAAACAATTATTTTATGACAAAACAAAAAAGTAATAACAATTTGAAATAGATAATTGTTTAAATAGTTATAATTATTTGAATTGGTCTCATAAATAGAATTATTTTCTAAATCCCTTGTTAGCTCAAAGATTTGGAATAAACCAAGAGGGGGGTGAATTGGTTTTAATGAAGTTTTCAAAAACAATATTCAATAAGCACAAAATTTTCTAAACAATTAAACACAATAATTGAAAGTAAATTAGAGATAGAGATAGAGAAAATAACACCACGATTTATAGAGGTTCGGTCCTTCCTTAGGCACCTACGTCCTCTCCCTTAGCCTCTCTTGCCAAGGAGTTCAATCCACTATAAGTGTTGAAGATTACAACCAAGCTTCTCTAAGCTTTACAAACTCAACACAATATACTCTTAAGGGTTATCCTCCCCCTTAAGCTTACAAACTCACAAAACAGAGAAATGAAGTGTTTTGCAAACTCTAAGAACCTCACAAAGGTTGGGTGTTTGCTAAGTTGAAGTACACAAAGGTATAGACAAGAGAATGATGAATGAACAACAAAAATAGTTTGGATACAATATATACAAAGATATAGACTTTGAAGCTCTAAAAACTCTTGATTATTTGAGAGAATGAAAATATTGCTTCTTGACTTTTGCTCTCTTGATTCATCAATCTTTTTGGTGTATAGGAGTGCCCAATTTATAGAGAAATTGAAGAGGTAGTCGTTGGAAGTGTTTGGGAGAAGAAAATAGCCGTTGAAAGCACCAAAAAGTAGCTGTTTGAGTGTTTTCGCCTAGAACTGATCGATCCCTTGCTTGAGGGGATCGATTGGTTCATGTTTTGAACCATTTTTCACTTGAAAATCATGACCCGATCGATCCCTTCCATGAGGGGATCGATCCTATCAGTGGCTGGGTGGTAGTTTCATGTTTTGCACTCTACTTACTAATTTGATCATAATTTGAGTTATAAAAATCCAAATCACAAACTGTTTCAAGATTTAGAAACTAGACTTAAAGGGCTTTCTATCCATATAAAGTTTATCACCTAAATCACTGTGTACGAATTATAGTGAATTTTCAAATTTATGTCTTATGCAGTTTTTCTAACAACTGCAGAGTGTCTAGTAAAAATTCAAAATCTTTTCTTAAAAATTTGGATTTTGATTTTGTTTAATCCATTAGAAAGTAGACTCAAAGATCTTTCCAACCATATAAGATTCAAATATTAAGACTTTGTGAATTAATACAGAAAAATAAAACAAGTTCAATGTTGGAAAACTTTATTCTTGTAAACCAACTTTCTTAATTTAATCTATTTCTCAAAACCAATATTATCAAGATTGTATTAAGTCCAAAATGAATATGTTCACTTTAAAAACAACAATTGGACTTTCATTTAAGCTCAAATAAATAATCTTTAAAGATAGATTTGGTTTGAGAAATATGAAAACAAAGAAAGGTTTGTTTAAGCTTTGAAAATCATATTATTTATTTAGTACCAAAATATAAAACTTAAGAACATGTACTAAATAAATCCTTTTTCAAAATCTTGATCAAGTTTATTTAGCTTTAATGTGTTGTCATTTCAAAATAAGGATCAATTCAAGGCTAACATCTCTTACTTATAAATTTTTGAAATATTAATAAATTAATTTTATTCTATTCCGAAAAGCTTGTATGAGCTAAAATAATTGTTTTATGACAAAACAAAAGGTTAAAACAATTTGAAATAAATAATTGATCATATAGTCTTAACTGTTTGAATCGGTTTGGCAAATGAATTTATTTTTTAAATCTCATGTTATTAATTTTCATAATATTACTAAATAATTATTATTTTATTCTGACTAAGCTTGTATGAATAGAAGCAAATATTTTATGATAGAACAAAGGTTATAAGAATTTGAAATAGATAATTGTTCAAATGGTCATAACTATTTGAATTGGTTCAACAAATAGATTTCTTTTTTAAATATCTTATTAATTCTTGAAATATTAATAAATTAGTATTATTTTATTTAGAAAAAGTTGGTATGTTGGCAAACGGATTTATTTCTTAAATCTTGTGGTTATTAATTTTCATAATATCACTAAATTATTATTGGTTTATTCTGACTAAGCTTGTATGAATAGAAACAATTATTTTATGATAGAACAAAGGTTATAACAATCTGAAATAGATAATTGCTCAAATACTCATAACTATTTAAACTGGTTCAACAACCAAATTTCTTTTTTAAATCTCTTATTAATTCTTGAAATATTAATAAACTAGTATTATTTTTTTTAGAAAAAGCTCATATGTTGAAAAACAATTATTTTTTGACAAAATAAAAACTAATAACAATTTAAAATAGATAGTTATTTAAATGGCCATAATTATTTAAACGGATTCGATGAATTGATTTATTTTGTAAATTTCTTGCTTATTAATTTTTGAAATATTAACAAAGTAGTATTATTTTATTTTGGATAAGCTTTTATGAACTAAAACAATTGTTTTATGACAAAACAAATGGTCATAATGATTTTAAATAGATAATTGTTGAAATAGTTATAACTATTTGAACTTGTTCGGTAAATAGATTTATTTTTTTCAAATCTCATACTTATTAACTTTTTGAAAGTCAATAAATTAGCATTATTTTATTTTGAATAAACTTGTATGAATTGAAATAATTATTGTTTGACTAAATAAAAGGTTAAAATGATTTGAAATAGATAATTATTCTAATAGTCTTAACTATTTGAACTAGTTTGGCAAACACATTTATTTTTTAAATCTCTTATTAATTTTTAGAATATTATTAAATTAGTATTATTTTTATTCAAATAAGCTTGTATGATAAAAAATAATTTTTTTATGAGAAAACAAAGATCATAATGATTTAAGATTGGTATTTGTTCAAATAGTCATAACTATTTGAAGTGGTTCAGAAAACAACTTTAGTTTTTAAATCTCTTGCTTATTAATTTTTGAAATATTAATAAAGTAGTATTATTTTTTTTTTTGATAAGTTTTTATGAATTGAAACAATTGTTTTATGACAAAACAAAAGGTTATAACAACTTTAAATAGATAATTGTTCAAATACTCAAATCTATTTCAACTTGTTTGATAAATAGACTTATTTTTTTAAATCTCTTGCTTATTAATTTTTTTAATGTTAATAAATTAGTATTATTTTATTATAAATAAGCTTGTATGAACAAAAATAATTGTTTTATGACTAAAAAGGTTAAAATGATTTGAAATAGATAATTGTTGTAATAGTCTTCACTATTTAAACTGGTTTCGCAAACATATTAATTTTTTAAATCTCTTACAAATTTTTGGAATATTATAAAAATAGTATTATTTTAATCTGAATGAGCTTGTATGAAAAGAAACAATTGTTTTATGACAAAATAAAGATCATAAAGATTTGAGATAAACAATTATTCAAATAGTTATAAATATTTGAACTGTTTCAGTAAATAGATTTTCTTTTTGAATCTCTTATTAATTATCAAAATATTAATAGATCTGTATTGCTTTATTTTGAATAATTTTGAATGAACAGAAACAATTGATTTACGATAAAACAAAATGTCATTATAATTTGAAATAGATAATAGTTCAAATGGACATGCTTTTTTGGACTTATTCAATAAACATATTTATTTTTTAAATCTCAAACTTATTAATTTTCAGAATATTAATAAATTAGTATTATTTTATTTCAAATAAAATTGTATGAATAGAAACAATTATTTTATGACAAAACAAAAGATCATAACTATTGGAAATAAATAATTGTTCAAATAGTCATAACTATTTGAACTTGCTTGCTAAATGGATTTATTTTTTAAATATTTTACTTAGTAATTTTTGGAATTTTAATAAATTAGTATTATTTTATTTTGAAAAAGCTTTTATGAACAGAAACAATTAGTTTATGATAAAACAAAAGGTCATAACGATTTGAAATAGATAATCTTTTAAATAGTCATAACTATTTGAATATGTTTAACGATTTGAAATAGATAATCTTTTAAATAGTCATAACTATTTGAATATGTTTATAAAACATATTTATTTTTTAAAATTTTACTTATTAATTTTTGGATTGTTAATAAATTTAAATTATTTTATTTGAAATAAGCTCGCACAAACAGAACCAATTGTTTTATGACAAAACAAAAGGTCATAATGTTTTGAAATAGATAATTGTTCAGATAATCATAACTATTTGAACTTATTCAGTAAACATATTCTTTTTTCAATTCTTTTACTCATTAATTTTTGTAAATTAATAAATTAGTATTATCTTACTTCAAATAAGCTTATATGAAATGAAACAAGTGTTTTATTACAAAAGAAAAGGTCATAATGATTTGAAATAGATAATTATTCAAATAGTTATAACTATTTGAACTTGTTTGGTAAATATATTTATTTTTTAAAATCTTTTACTGATTAATTGTCAAAATATTTATAAATTAATATTATTTTAATCCAAATAAACTTGTATGAACAGAAATAATTATTTTATGACAAAACAAAAAGTCATAATAAGTTGAAATAAATAATTGCTCAAATAGTCATAATGATTTGAACTTGTTTGGTAAACAAATTTATTTTTTTAAATCTTTTACTTATTAATTGTCTTAATATTAACAAATTTGTATTATTTTATTTGAAATAAGCTTGGATGAATGGAAAAAAAATTCTTTTCTAACAAAACAAAAGGTTATAGCTATTTCAAAAAGTAATTATTCAAACAATCATAATTATTTAAATATGTTCAAGAAACATATTCAGTTTTTAAATCTCTTTATTATTAATTTTTGGATTATTAATAAATTAGTATTATTTTATTTCTGATAAACTTATATGAACTGAAAGAATTCTTTTATGACAAAAAAAAATGTCATAACGATTTGAAATAGGTAATTATTCAAATAGTTATGATTATTTGATCTAGTTCGGTAAAAAGATTTATTTTTAACATTTTTAATTATTAATTATTGAAATATTAATAAATTAGTAATATTTTAATCCAAATAAGCTTGTATGAATAGAAACAATTATTTTATAACAGAATAAAAAGTCATAACGATTTGAATAAATAATTGCTTAAATAGTCATAACTATTTGAACTAGTTTGATAAATAGATTTAATTTTTTAAATTACTTATTAGTTTTTGAAATATTAATAGATTAGTATTACTTTATTTCAAACAAACATATATGAACAAAAACATTTGTTTTATGACAAAACAAAAGGTCATAATGATTTGAAATATATAATTGTTCAAATAATCATAATTATTCGAACTGGTTAGGTAAATAGAATTATTTTTTAAATCACTTACTTATTAATTTTTGAAATATTAATAAATTTAGTTTTTTTTTATTCCAAATAAGCTAGTATGAATTCAAACAAACCTATTTTATGACAAAATAAATGGTCATAATGATTTGAAATAGATAATTGTTCATATAGTTTTAAATATTTGAACTGGTTAGGTAAACAAATTTATTTTTTAATTCTCATAGTTATTAATTTTTGAAATATTATAGGATTAGTGTTATTTTATTCGAAATAAACTTGTATGAACAAAAATAATTGTTTTATGATAGAACAAAAGGTTATAACAATTTGAAGTTTACAATTGTTCAAGTATTCATAACTATTTGAATTACTTTGATAAACAGATTTATTTTTTAAATATCTTACTTATTAATTTTTGAAAGATTAATAAATTAGCATTATTTTATTCTGAAAAAGCCTAAATGTTCAAATACAATTCTTATATGACGAAATGAAAGGTAATAACGATTTGAAATAAATAATTGTTGACATAGCCATAATTATTTGAACTAATTTAGTAAACAGATTCACTTTTTAAATCACTTACTTATTAAATTTTGAAATATTAATAAATTAGTTTTATTTAATTTTGAATAAGCTTGTATGAACTGAAACGATTGTTTTATGACAAAACAAAAGGTCATAGCGATTTGAAATAGATAATTATTCATATAGTCTTAACTATTTGAACTACTTAGGTAAACAAATTAATTTTTCAAATCTCTTAGTTATTAATTTTTAAAATATTATTAAATTAGTTTTATTTTATTTTGAATAAGCTTATATGAATGAAATAATTATTTTATAATAGAAAAAAGGTTATAATAATTTGAAATAGATAATTCTTTAAATAGGAACTGGTTCAGTAAATAGATTTATTTTTTAGTATTAATACATATAAATGTTTGAAATATTAATAAATTAGTATTATTTTATTCCAAATTAGCATATATGATAAAAACAATTATTTTATGACAAAATTTTCATAACAATTAGAAATAGATAATTGGTCAAATGGCCATAATTATTTGAACCAATTCGATAAACTGACTTATTTTATAAATCTCTAACTTATCAAATTTTGAAATATTAATAAAGTAATATTATTTTATTTTGGATAAGCCTTTATGAGCTGGAACTATTATTTTATGATAAAACAAAAGGTCATATTTATTTTAAATAGATAATTATTTAAATAGTCATAACTATTTGAATTTGTTCGATAAACAAATTAATTTTTTTAATTTCTTGTGCATTAATTTTTTGAGTGTTAATAAATTAATATTATTTTATTTCAAATAAGCATGTATGAACTAAAAAAATATTCTACGACTAAACAAAAGGTCAAGACGATTTGAAATAGACAATTATTCTGATAGTCTTAACTATTTGAACTAGTTTGGCAAACACATTTATATTTTAAATCTCTTATTAATTTTTAAAGTATTATTAATTTACCAATATTTTATTCTGAATAAGCTCATATGAATAGAAACAATTTTTTTATGACAAAAAAAGATCATAACAATTTAAACTGGTTCAATAAACAAATTTAGTTTTTAAATCTCTTATTAATTTTTAAAATATTAAAAAATTAGTATTATTTTATTCTGAATAATTTTGTATGAATAGAAAAAATTGTTTTACAATAAAAAAAAATTCATAACAATTTCAAATAGTTGATAGTTCAAATGGACATGACTATTTGAACTTGATCAGTAAATAGGTTTATTTTTTAAATCTCCATCTTATTAATTTTTAGACTATTAATAAATTAGTATTATTTTATTTTGAATAAAATTCTATGAGTAGAAACAATTGTTTTATGACAAAATAAAGGATCATAACGATTTGAAATAAATAATTATTCAAATAGTCATAACTATTTAAACTCTCTTGGTAAATAGATTTATTTTTTGAATCTTTTTCTTATTAACTTTTGGAATTTTAATAAATTAGTATATTTTATTCCAAAAAAGCTCTTATAAACAAAAACAATTGATTTATGACAAAACCAAAGGTCATAAGGATTTGAAATAAACAATTCTTCAAATAGTCATAACTATTTAAAAGTGTTCAGAAAACATATTTACTTTTTAAATATTTAATTATTAATTTTTGGAATAGTAATGAATATATATTATTTTATTTGAAATAAGCTTGCATGAATAGAACCAATTATTTTATGATAAAACAAAAGGTAATAATGTTTCGAAATAGTAAATTGTTCATATAGTTATAAATATTTGAACATATTTAGTAAATAGGTTCATTTTTTTAGTTATCTTACTCATTAATTTTTGGAATATTAATAAATTAGTATTATTTTATTTCAAATAAGCTTATATAAACTAAAATAATTGTTTTATTACAAAATAAATGGTTATTATGATTTGAAATAGATAATTATTCAAATAGTCATGACAACTTGTTTGGAAAGCATATTTATTTTTTAAATATTTTACCTATTAATTGTAAAAATATTAATAAATTAATATTATTTTATTCTGAATAAGCTTGTATGAACAAAAAGCAATTGTTTTATGACAAAACAAAAAGTCATAGCAATTTGAAATAAATAATTGTTCAAATAGTCATAAAGATTTGAACTTGTTCTGTAAACAGTTCATTTTTTAATTATCTTACTCATTAATTTTTAGAATATTAATAAATTAGTATTATTTTATTTCAAATAAGCTTATATAAACTAAAAACAATTGTTTTATGACAAAACAAATGGTTATTATGATTTGAAATAGATAATTATTCAAATAGTCATGATAACTTGTTTGAAAAAAATATTTATTTTTTAAATCTTTTACTTATTAATTGTCAAAATATTAATAAATTAATATTATTTTATTCTAAATAAGCTTGTATGAACAGAAAGCAATTGTTTTATGACAAAACAAAAATCATAACAATTTGAAATAAATAATTGTTCAAATAGTCTTAAAGATTTGAACTTGTTTGGTAAACAAAATTGTTTTTTAAATCTTTTGCTTATTAATTGTTTTATTATTAATAAATTTGTATTATTTTATTCAAAATAAGCTTGTGTGAACAAAAAAATCATTTTATAACAAAACAAAAGGTTATAGCAATTTCAAAAAGAGAATTGTTAAAATAGTCATAATTATTTAAACTTATTTAGTAAACAAATTCATTTTTTAAATCTCTTAATTATTAATTTTTGAAATATTAATAATTTAGCATTATTTTATTTCGAATAAGCTTATATGAACTGAAATAATTTTTTTTATGACAAAACAAAAACTCATAACGACTTGAAATAGATATCTATTTTTTAAAATTTTTAGTTATTAATTATCGAAATATTTGATCTAGTTTGGTAAACATATTTATTTTTAAAATTTTTTAGTTATTAATTATTGAAATATTAATAAATTAGTATTATTTAAATCCAAATAAGCATGCATGAATAGAAACTATTATTTTATAATAGAATAAAAAGTCATAACAATTTGAAAGAAATAATTGCTTAAATAGTCATACTATTTGAACTGGTTTGATAAATAGATTTATTTTTCAAATCTCTTATTAATTTTGAAATATTAATAGATTAGTATTTTTTTTTAAAACAAAATTATATGAACAAAAACATTTATTTTATGACAAAACAAAAGGTCATAACGATTTGAAATAGATAATTGTTTAAATAGTCATAATATTTGAATTGGTTAGGTAAACAAAATTATTTTTTAAATCCCTTACGTATTAAATTTTGAAATATTAATCAATTCATTTTATTTTGTTCCGAATAAGCTAGTATGAATTGAAAAGTTGTTTTATGACAAAACAAAAACAATTTGAAATAAATAATTGTTCATATAGCTTAACTATTGGAATTAGTTTTGGAAACAAATTTATTTTTTAAATCTCTTAGTTATTAATTTTTAGAATATTATTATATTATTATTTTATTTCATATAAGCTTGTATAAACAAAAATAATTGTTTTATGATAGAACAAAAGGTTATAATGATTTGAAGTATACAATTGTTCAAATAGTCATAATTATTAAAATTGGTTCGATAAACAGATTTATTTTTTAAGTCTCATAGTTATTAATTTTTGAAATATTAATAAATTAGTATTATTTTATTCTAAATAAACTTGTATGATAAAAATAATTGCTATATGACAAACAAAACATAATAATGATTTAAAATAGATAATTGTTGAAATAGCTATAATTATTTGAATTGATTCAGTAAATAGATTCACTTTTAAAATCACTTATTAATTTTTGAAATATTAATAATTAGTATTATTTTATTTCGAATAAGCTTGTATGAGCTAAAACAATTGTTTTATGACAAAACAAAAAGTCATAATGATTTGAAATAGATAATTGTTCATATAGTCTTAACTATTTAAACTGCTTTGGTAAATAGATTTATTTTTTAAATCTCTTAATAATTAATTTTTGGAATATTATTAAATTAGTATTATTTTATTCTAAATAAGCTTATATGAGCTGAAACAATTATTTTATAATAGAATAAAAAGGTTATAAAGATTTCAAATAGATAATTGTTCAAATAGGAACTAGTCTGATAAATAGATTTATTTTTTAAATCTCCTACATATTAACTTTTGAATATTAATAGATTAGTATTATTTTATTTCGAATAGGCTTGTATAATGAAAAACGATTGTTTTATGAAAAAACAAAAGTTTGTAACATTTTGAAATAGATAATTGTTCAAATGGCGATAATTATTGAACCGATTCGACAAACTAACCTATTTTTTAAATCTCTAACTTATCAATTTTTGAAATAATAATAAAGTAATATTATTTTATTTCAGATAAACATTTATGAACTGAAACAATTATTTTATGATAAAACAAATGGTTATATTTATTTTAAATAGATAATTATCCAAATAGTCATAGCTATTTGAACTTATTCGATAAATAGATTTATTTTTTAAAATTTCTTGTGCATTAATTTTTTGAATGTTAATAAATCAATATTATTTTATTTCAAATAAGCTTGTATGAACTAAAAAAATTGTTTTAAGACTAAACAAAAGGTCATAACAATTTGAAATAGATAATTATTCTAGTAGTCTTAACTATTGAATTGGTTCGGCAAACACATTTATTTTTTAAATTTTTTACTTATTAATTTTTAGAATACTATTAATTTAGCAATATTTTACTCCAAATAAGCTTGTATGAGTAGAAACAATTATTTTATGACAAAATAAAGATTATAACAATTGGAACTAGTTTGATAAATAGGTTTAGTTTTTAAATTTCTTATTATTTTTTGAAATATTAAAAAATTAGTATTATTTTATTCTTAATAATTTTGTATGAATAGAAAGAATTGTTTTACGATAAAACAAAATATCATAATGATTTGAAATAGATGATAGTTCAAATGAACATGACTATTTAAACTTGTTGGGTAAACATTTTTTTTAAAATCTCCAACTTATTAATTTTTATAATATTAATAAATTAGTATTATTTTATTTCAAATAAAATTGTATGAATAGAAACAATTGTTTTGTCACAAAACAAAAGATCATATAACAATTTGAAATAAATAATTGTTCAAATAGTCATAACTATTTAAACTCATTTGATAAATAGATTTACTTTTTAAATCTTTTATTATTAATTTTTGAAATTTTAATAAATTAGTATTATTTTATTCCAAATAAGCTTGTATGAATAGAAACAATTGATTTATGATAAAAAAAAAAGGTCATATTGATTTGAAATGGATAATTCTTCAAATAGTCATAACTGTTTAAACGTGTTTATAAAACATATTTATTTTTTAAATTTTTACTTATTAATTTTTTGAAATATTAATAAATTTATATTATTTTATTCAAAATAAGCTTGCATGAATAGAAACAATTGTTTTATGACAAAACAAAAGGTCATAATGTTTTGAAATAGATAATTGTTTAGATAGTCATAACTATTTGAACATGTTTGATAAACAAATTCAGTTTTTAATTCTCTTACTCATTAATTTTTAGAATATTAATAAATTAGTATTATTTTAATTTGAATAAGCTTATATATACCGAAACAATTATTTTATTGCAAAACAAAAGGTCTCAATGATTTAAAATAGATAATTATTCAAAAAGTCATGACTTTTTGAACTGGGTCAATAAACATATTTATTTCTTAAATTTTTTACTTATTATTTGTCGAAATATTAATAAATTAATATTATTTTAATTTGTATAAGCCAGTATGACAAAAAACAATTGTTTTATGACAAAACAAAAAGTCATTACAATTTAAAATAAAAAATTGTTCAAATAGTCATTAAAATTTGAACTTGTTTAGTAAACAGATTTATTTTTTAAATCTTTTACTTATTAATTGTCTTAATATTAATAAGTTTGTATCATTTTATTCAAAATAAGTTTGCATATATAAAAAAATCATTTTGTGAGAAAACAAAAAGTTATAGCGATTTCAAATAGATAATTGTTGAAATAGTTATAATTATTTAAACTTGTTCAATAAACATATTCATTTTTTAAATCCCTTAATTATTAATTTTTGAAATATTAATGACAGTATTATTTTATTTCAAATAATTTTATATGAATTGAAATAATTTTTTTATGACAAAACAAAAGGTCATAACAATTTGAAATAGATATTTATTCAAATAGTCTTAACTATTTAATCTAGTTTGGTAAACATATTTATTTTTAAAATTTTTTATTTATTAATTGTTGAAATATTAATAAATTAGTATTATTTTAATTTGAATAAGCTTGTATGAATATAAACCATTATTTTATAATAGAACAAAAAGTCATAACAATTTGAAATAAATAATTTGTCAAATAGTTATAACTATTTGAACTAGTTTGATAAACAGATTTGTTTTTTAAATCACTTATTAATTTTTGAAATATTAATAGATTAGTATTTTTTTTTATTTTGAACAAACTTATATGAACAAAAACATTTATTTTACAACAAAACAAAAGGTCATAATGATTTGAAATAGATAATTGTTCAAATAGTCGTAATTATTTGAACTAGTTAGGTAAACAATATTATTTTTTTCAATCTCTTACATATTAATTTTTGAAATATTAATAAATTAATTTTTATTTTATTATGAATAAGCTGTATGAATTGAAAAAAAAATTTTATGGCAAAACAAAAATGATTTAAAATGGATAATTATTCATATAGTCTTAACTATTTGAACTAGTTTAGTAGATAAATTTATTTTTTAAATCTCTTAGTTATTAATTTTTGGAATATTATTATATTAGCATTATTTTATTTCAAATAAGCTTGTATGAACATAAATAATTATTTTATGACAAAACAAAAGGTTAGAATGATTTGAAGTATATGATTGTTCAAATAGTCATAACTATTTGAATTTGATCAATAAACGGATTTATTTTATCAAATCTTGTGCTTATTAATTTTTCAAATTTTAATAAATTTGGATTATTTTATTCCAAATAAGCATGTAAGATATGAAACAAATATTTTATGACTAAACAAAAGGTTAGAACAATTTGAAGTAGATAATTATTCTAATAGTTTTAACTATTTGAACTGGTTTGGCAAATAAATTTCTTTTTAAATCTTTTATTAATTTTTGGAATATTATTAAAGTAGTATTATATTTAATTGAATAAGCTTCTATGATAAAAAAAATAATTGTTTTATGAAAAAACAAAGATTTTAACTATTTGAAACTGATAATTATTCAAATAGTCATAACTATTTGAATTGGTTATATAAACATATTTATTTTCTAAATCTCTTACTAATTAATTTTTGAAATATTAATAAATTAGTATTATTTTATTCCGAATAAGCTAGTATTATCAAAAGCAATTATTTTAATCAAAATAAGCTTGCACGAACAAAACAATTATTTTACGACAAAAGAAAAGGTCATAACGATTTAAAATAGATAATTGTTCATATAGTCTTAACTATTTAAACTACTTCGACAATTAGATTTAGTTTTTAATTTTCTTGGTTATTAAGTTTTGAAATATTATTAAATTAGTATTATTTTATTTTGAAAAAAATAGTATAAATAAAACAAATTGTTTGATGACAAAATAAAAAGGTTATAACGATTTGAAATAGATAATTATTCAAATAGTCAAAACTATTTGAAATGGTTTGGTAAACAAATTTACTTTTTAAATCTCTTACTAATTAATTTTCTAAATATTAATAAATTAGTATTATTTTATTTTGAACAAACTTATCTTAACAAAAACAAGAGTTTTATGACAAAACAAAATGTAATAATGATTTGAAATAGATAATCGTTCAAATAGTTACAATTATTTGAACTGGTTCAATAAATAGAATTATTTTCTAAATCTCTTACTTATAAATTTTTGAAATATTAATAAATTAGTTTTATCCTATTTCAAATATGCTTGCATGATCTAAACTAATTGTTTTATGACAAAACAAAAGGTTATAACAATTTGGAATAAAAGATAGTTCATATAGTCTTAACTATTTGAACAAAAGGTCATAACAATTTAAAATAAATAAATGTCAATAAATTAGTATTATTTTATTCTGAATAAGCTTGTATGAACTGAAACAATTATTATATAACTAAACAAAACGTCTAAATGATTTGAAATACATAATTATTCTAATACTCTTAACTATTTGAACTTGTTTAACAAACACATTTATTTTTTAAATCTCCTATTAATTTTCTAAATATTATTAAATTAGTATTATTTTTATTTGAATAAGCTTGGATGATCAGAAACAATTGTTTTATGAGAAAGCAAATATGATAATGATTTGAGAATGATATTTGTTCAAATAGTTATAACTATTTAAACTAGTTTGGAAAACAATTTTAGTTTTTAAATCTCTTACTTATTAATTTTTGAAATATTAATAAAATAGTATTATTTTATTTCAGATAAGTTTTTATGAACTGAAACAATTGTTTTATGATAAAACAAAAGCTCATAACAACTTTAAATACTTAGAATGATTGTTCAAAAAGTCAAATCTTTTGAACTTTTTTGGTAAAAAGATTTATTTTTTTAAATCTCTTGCTCATTAATTTTTCAAATGTCAATAAATTAGTATTATCTTATTCTAAATAAGCTTGTATATAATTGTTTTATGATTAGAAAAAAGGTCAAAATGATTTGAAGTAAATAATTCTTCTAATAATCTTAATTATTTGAACTAGTTCAACAAACATAATTATTTTTTAAATCTATTACTTATTAATTTTTAGAATATTATTAAATTAGTATTATTTTAATATGAATAAGCTTGTATGAAAAGGATCAATTGTTTTATAACAAAATAAATATCATAATGTTTTGAGATAAATAATAATTCAAATAGTCATAACTATTTGAACTATTTTGGAAAATAGATATAGTTTTTAAATCTCTTATTAATTTTTAAAATATTAATAGATCAGTATTATTTTAATTTGAATAATTTTGCATGAATAGAAACAATTATTTTATGACAAAACAAAAGGTCATAACAATTTAAAATAGATAATACTTCAAATGGACATGACTATTTGAACTTATTCGATAAATAGATTTATTTTTTAAATCTCCAACTTATTAATTTTTAGAATATTAATAAATTAGTATTATTTTATTTTAAATAAAATTGTATGAATAGAAACAATTGATTTATAAACAAACAAAAGATCACAATGATTTGAAACAAATAATTGTTCAAATAGTCATAAGTATTTGAACTTGCATGATAAATATATTTATTTTTTAAATCTTTTACTTATTAATTTTTGAAATTTTAATAAATTAGTATTATTTTATTCCGAATATGCTTTTATGAATAGAAATAATTGGTTTATGACAAAACAAAATGGTCATAACGATCTAAAATAGATAATTATTCAAGTAGTCATAGCCATTTAAATGTGTTTAGAAAACATATTTATTTTTAAAATTTTTACTTAGTAATTTTTGGAATATTAATCAATTTATATTATTTTATTCAAAATAAGCTTGCATGAACAGAACTAATTGTTTTATGACAAAATAAAAGGTCATAATGTTTTGAAATAGATAATTGTCTAGATAGTCATAACTATTTGAATATGTTTGGCAAACATATTCATTTTTTAATTATCTTGCTTATTAATTTTTGAAATGTTAATAAATTGTTATTATTTTATTTCAAATAAGCTTATATGAACGAAAACAATTGTTTTACTACAAAACGAAGGGTCACAATGATTTGAAATAGATAATTATTCAAATATTCATGACTATTTGAACTTATTTAGTAAACATATTTATTTTTTAAATCGTTTACATATTATTTATAGAAATATTAATAAATTAATATTATTTTAATTTGAATAAGCTTGTATAAACAAAAACAATTATTTTATGACAAAACAAAAAGTCATAACAATTTAAAATAAATAATTATTCAAATAATCGTAAGGATTTGAACTTGTTCGGTAAACATATTTATTTTTTTAAATCTTTTACTTATTAATTGTCTTAATATTAATAAATTTATATTATTTTATTTGAAATAAGCTTGTATGAAAAAAATCATTTTATGACAAAACAAAAGGTAATAGCAATTTCAAATGGATAACTATTCAAATAGTTATAATTATTTAAACTTATTCGGTAAATAGATTCATTTTTTAAATCTCTTAATTATTAATTTTTGGAATATTAATAGCTTACTATTATTTTATTTTGAATAATTTTATATTAACTGAAATAATTTTTTTATGACAAAACAAAAATTCATAACGATTTGAAATAGATGTTTATTCAAATAGTCATGACTATTTGATCTAATTCAGTAAACATATTTATTTTTTTAATTTTTTTACTTATTAATTGTTGAAATTTAAGAAATTAGTATTATTTTAATTTGAATAAGCTTGTATGAACAAAAATTATTATTTTATAACAAAACAAAAAATCATAACAATTTGAAATAAATAATTGCTCAAATAGTCATAACTATTTAAGTTAGTTTAATAAATTGATTTAATATTTAAATCTAATGTTAATTTTGAAATATTAATAGATTATGTCAAAACAAAAAGACATAACGATTTGAAATAGATATTTTTTATAGCTTTAATAAACAAATTTATTTTTAAATCTCTTAGTTATTAATTTTCATGATATTATTAGATTAATATTATTTTATTTTAGAAAAGCTTGTACGAACATAAATATTTGTTTTATGAAAAAAACAAAAGGTTATAACGACTTGAAATATATAATTGTTCAAATAGTCATAATTATTTGAACTGGTTTGATAAACAAATAATCTCCTACTTACTAATTTTTGAAATATTAAAAATTAGTATTATTTTATTCCAAATTGGCTTGTATGATGAAAAACAATTGTTTTATGACAAAATAAAAGTTCATAACAATTGATATAGATAATTGTTCAAATAGTCATAACTATTTGAATTGATTCGATAAACTAATTTATTTTTTAATATTAATAAAGTAATATTATTTTATTTTGGATAAACCTTTACAAATGAAACAATCATTATATGATTAAACAAAATGTCACAACAATTTTAAATAGATAATTGTTCAAATAGTCATAATTATTTGAAGTTATTCAGTAAATAGATTTATTTCTTTAAATTCCTTGCTTATTAATTTTATAAATGTTAATAAAATATTATTATTTTATTTCAAATAAGTATATATAAATTGAAACAATTATTTTATGACTAACAAAAAGTCAAAACAATTTGAAATAGATAATTGTTTTAATAGTCTTAACTATTTGATTGGTTCAACAAATACATTTATTTTTTAAATCTCTTATTAACTTTTAGAATATTATTAGTTTAGCAATATTTTGCTCCAAATAAATTTATATGAATAGAAACAATTGTTTTATGATAAAACAAAGATCATATCGATTTGAAATAAATAAGTGTTCAAATAGTTATAACTATTTGAACTAGTTTGGTAAATAGATTTAGTTTGTGAATCTCTTTTTAATTTTCAAAATATTAATAAAATAGTATTAGTTTATTATGAATAATTTTGTATGAATAGAAACAATTATTTTACGACAAAACAAAATGTCATAATGATTTGAAATAGATAATAGTTCAAATAGACATAACTTTTTGAACTTGTTTGGTAAACATATTTATTTTTTAAATCTCCAACTTATTAATTTGTAGAATATTAATAAATTAGTATTATCTTATTTTGAATAAACTTGTATGGATAGAAACTATTGTTTTATGACAAAACAAAAGATCATAACGATTAGAAATAAATAATTATTTAAATAGTCATAACTATTTGAACTCACTTGGTAAACAGATTTATTTTTTAAATAATTTAATTATTAGTTTTTGGAATTTCAATAAATTAGTATTCTTTTATTCCAAATAAGCTTTTATGAACAGAAAAAATTTTTTATGACAAAAAAAAAGGTTATAATGATTTGAAATAGATAATAGTTCAAATAATCGTAACTATTTGAACGTATTTAGAAAATAGATTTATTTATTAAATTTTTACTTATTAATCTTTGGAATATTAGTAAATTTATATTATTTTATTCGTCATAAGCTTGTATGAACATAAACAATTATTTTACTACAAAACAAAAGGTCATAATGATTTAAAATAGATAATTGTTCAAACAGTCATAACTATTTGACCTTGTTCGGTAAGCAAATTCATTTTTTAAATCTCTTACTCATTAATTTTTGGAATATTAATAAGTTAGTATTATTTTATTTTGAATAAGCCTATAAGAATTGATACAATTTTTTATGATGAAACAAATGATCAAAACGATTTGGAATAGATAATTATTCAAATAGTTATTACTATTTGAACTTGTTCGATAAACATATTTATTTTTTTAAATCTTTTACTTATTAATTGCTGAATTATTAATAAATTAATATTATTTTAATCTGAATAAGCTTTTATAAACAAAAATAATTGTTTTATGACAAAAAAATATGTCATAACAATTTGAAATAAATAATTGTTCAAATAGTCATAACTATTTGAACTTATTCAGTGAACATATTTGAAATAAGCTTGTATGAATGGAAAAAATTATTTTATGACAAAACAAAAGATTATAACAATTTCAAATAGGTAATTGTTCAAATAGCCATAACTATTTGAACTTGTTTGGTAAATAGATTCATTTTTAAAATCTCTTGTTAATTTTTGAAATATTAATAAATTAGAATTATGTTATTTTGAATAAGTTTATATGAACAGAAACAATTGTTTTGTGACAAAACAAAATGTCATAATGATTTGAAATATATAGTTATTTAAATAGTCATAACTGTTTGCACTGGTTAGGCCAACTAATACATTTTCTAAATTCGTTACTTATTAAATTTAAATTAGCATTACTTTATTCCGAATAAGACTGTATGAATAGAAACAATTGTTTTATGATAAAACAAATGGCCATAACAATTTGAAATAAATAATTGTTCAAATAGTCATAACTATTTGAACTTATTCGGTGAACATATTTGAAACAAGCTTGTACGAATAGAAAAATTTTTTTTATGACAAAAAAAAAAGTGATAACAATTTGAAATAGGTAATTGTTCAGATAGCTATAACTATTTAAACTTGTTTGGTAAATAGATTCATTTTTTAAATCTCTTACTTGTTAATTTTTGGAATATTAATAAATTAGAATTATGTTATTTCGAATAAGTTTATATGAATAGAAACAATTGTTTTGTGACAAAACAAAATGTCATAATGATTTGAAATAGATAATTGTTCTAATAGTCATAACTATATGCACTGGTTAGGCCAACTAATACATTTTCTAAATCCGTTACTTATTAATTATAAATTAGCATTACTTTATTCCGAATAAGACGGTATGAACAAAAACAATTATTTTATGATAAAACAAGTGGCCATAACAATTTGAAATAAATAATTATTTAAATAGTTATAACTAATTGAACTGGTTTGGCAAACAGATTTATTTTTTAAATCTCTTATTAATTTTCAAGATATTAATAAATTAATATTATTTTATTTTGAACAAATTTATAGGAACAAAAACATTTATTTTATGACAAAACAAAAGGTAATAACGATTTAAAATAAATAATTATTCAAATATTCATAATTATTTGAACTGGTTAGGCTAACAAAATTATATTTTAAATCTCTTATTAATTTTGTAATATCAATAAATTTGATTTGTTTTATTCTAAATAATTAGTAAGAGCTGAAAAAATTGTTTTACAATAAAATAAAATGTCATAACTATTTGAAATAGATAATTGTTCATATAGCCTTCACTATTTGAAGTGGTTTGGCAAACAAATTTATTTTTTAAATCTTTTAGTTATTAATTGTCAAAATATTATTAGATTAGTATTATTTTATTCTAAATAAGCTTGTATAAATAGAAATAATTGTTTTATGATAGAACAAAAGATTATAACAATTTGAAATATATAATTATTCAAATAGTAATAATTATTTGAACTGGTTCGATAAATAAAATTATTTTTTAAATCTCTTGCTTATAAAGTTTTGAAATATTAATCAATTAGTTTTATTTTATTACGAATAAACTTGAATGAGCTATAATAATTGTTTTATAACAAACAGAAGATCATAACAATTTGAAATAGATAATTATTCATATGGTCTTAACTATTTGAATTGGTTTGATAAACAAACTTATTTTTTAAATCTCTTAGTTATGAATTTTTAGAATATTATTAATTTAGTATTATTTTTATTTCAAATAAATTTATATGAATAGAAATAATTGTTTTATGACAAAAAAAAGGTTATAACAATTTGAAATAGATAATTGTTCAAATAGTCATAACTATTTGACCTTGTTTATTCAATAAACAAATAGTCATAACAATTGTTTCGAAATAAAATAATACTAATTTATTAATATTCTTAAAATTAATAGGTAGGAGAATTAAAAGTAAATTTGCTTATTGAACAAGTTCAGATAGTCATATCCATTTGAACAATTATCTATTTCAAATCATTATGACCTTTTATTTGTCATAAAACAATTTTTCTGTTCATACAAAATTATTCAAAATAAAATAATACTGATCTATGAATATTTTAAAAATTAATAAGAGATTTAAAAACTAAATTTATTTATTAGAATAGTTCAAATAGTTATGACTATTTGAATAATTTTTTATCTCAAATAGTTATGATATTTATTTTGTCATAAAACAATTGTTTCCTTTCATACAAGTTTGTTTGGATTAAAATATTACTAATTTAATAATATTCCAAAAATTAATAAGTAAGAGATTTAAAAAGTAAATATGTTTGCCTAACCAGCTCAAATAGTTAAGACTATTTTGTCATAAAACACATTCAAATAGTTATGACCTTTTGTTTTGTCATAAACCAATCATACATGCATATTCAAAATAAAACAATACTAGTTTATTCATATTCCAAAAATTAATAAGTAAAAGATTTAAAAAATAAATCTATTTACTAAGCAAGTTCAAATAGTTATGATTGGTTGAACAATTATTTATTTCAAATAGTTATGATATTTTGTTTAGTCATAAAACAATTGTTTCTATTCATACAAGTTTATTCTAGATAAAATAATACCAATTTATTAATGTTCTAAAAATTAATAGGTAGGAGATTTAAAAAATAAATCTGTTTATCGAACAAGTTCAAATAATCATGTCCATTTGAATAATTATCTATTTCAAATTGTTATAACCATTTGTTTCATCATAAAACAATTGTTTCTATTCATGCAAAATTATTCAAAATAAAATAATATTTATCTATTAATATTTTAAAAATTAATAAGAGATTTAAAAACTAAATTTGTTTTCTGAAATAGTTCAAACAGTTAGACTATTTGAATAATTATCTATCTCAAATCGTTATGATTTTTATTATGTTACAAAACAATTGTTTCTTTTCATACAACTTTATTTGAATTAAAATAATATTAATTTAATAATATTTCAAAAATTAATAAGTAAAAGATTTAAAAAAATAAATGTATTTATTGAACCAGTTCAAATAGTTAAGACTATTAGAACAATTATCTATTTCAAATCGTTTTGACCTTTTGTTTAGTCATAAAACAATTATTTTAATTCATACAAGCTTATTCAAAATAAAATAATACTAATTTATTAACATTTGAAAAATAAATCTATTAACCAAACAAGTACAAATAAATTTGACTATTTGAAAATTGATCTGACTATTTAAAGTCATTATGACTTTTTCTGTCATAGAACAGCTGTTTCAAGTCATATAAATTTATCCAAAATAAAATAATACTACTTTACTAATATCTTGAAAAATAATAAGAGATTTAAAAACTAAAACTATTTTCCAAACCAATTCAAATGGTTATTATTATTTGAACAAATATCAATCTCAAATCATTATGATATTTGTTTTCTCATAAAATAATTGTTTCTAATCATCCAAGCTTATTCAGATAAAAATAATGCTATTTAATAATATTTTGAAAATTAATAAGAGATTCAAAAAATAAATGTGTTTGTCGAACAAGTTCAAATAGTTATGACTATTAGAATAATTATCTATTTCAAATCATTTTGACCTTTTGTTTAGTCATATAATAATTGTTTTAGTTCATACAAACTTATTTGAAATAAAATAATATTAATTTATTAACATTCAAAAAATTATTCAGCAAGAGATTTAAAAAAGTAAATCTATTTACCAAATAAATTCCAATAGACTATTTGAACAATCGATATAACTATTTAAAGTTGTTATGACCTTTTTTTATCATAGAATAATTGTTTCAGTTTACAGAAACTTATCTGAAATAAAATAATACTACTTTACTAATATTTTGAAAATTAATAAGAGATTTAAATACTAAAACTATTTTCTGAACTAATTCAAATAGTTATATCTATTTGAACAAATATCAATCTCAAATCATTATGATCTTTGTTTTGTCATAAAATAATTGTTTCTAATCATTCAAGCTTATTTGAATAAAAATAATACTAATTTAATAATATTTTGAAAATTAAAAAGAGATTTAAATACTAAAACTATTTTTTGAACCAATTCAAATAGTTATAACTATTTGAACAAATATTAATCTCAAATCATTATGACCTTTGTTTTGTCATAAAATAATTGTTTCTAATCATTCAAGCTTATTCAAATAAAAATAATACTAATTTAATAATATTTTGAAATTTAATAAGAGATTTAAAAAATAATTGTGTTTAATGAACCAGCTTAAATAGCTAAGACTATTAGAATAATTATCTATTTCAAATTGTTTTGAACTTTTGTTTAGTTATTTAATAATTGTTTCAGTCATACAAGTTTATTCGAAATAAAATAATACTAATTTATTAACATTTTTTTATTTCAAATTGTTATAACTTTTGGTTCAAATAGTTAAGATTATATGAATAATTATTTATTTCAAAGTGTTATGACTTTTATTTTAGCTTATACAATCGCATTTGGAATAGAATAAAACTAATTTATTAATATTTCAAAAATTTATAAGTAAGACATTTAGAAAATAATTCTATTTATTGAACCAATTCAAATAATTATAACTATTTGAACAATTATCTATTCAAATCATTATTACTTTCTTTTTGTTATTAAATAATTGTTTTTGTTAATATAAGTTTGTTCAAAATAAAATAATACTAATTTACTAATATTTAGAAAATTAATCAGTAAGAGATTTAAAAAGTGAATCTATTTACCAAAACATTTCCAATAGTTTTGACTATTTGAATAATTATCTATTTCAAATCGTTATAACATTTTATTTTGTCATCAAACAATTGGTTCTGTTCATACTATTTAAATTACAATAAAATACTAATTTAATAATATTTCAAAACTTAATAACCAAGAAAATTAAAAAATAAATCTAATTGCTGAACCAGTTTAAATAGTTAAGACTATACAAACAATTATCTATTTCAAGTCGCTATGACCTTTTGTTTTGTCGTAAAAGAATTGTTTTGTTCGTACAAGCTTATTCTGATTAAATAATACTAATTTAATAATATTTTATAAATTAATAAATAAGAGATTTAAAAAATAAATTTGTTTACCGAATCAATTTAAATAGTTAATACTATTAGAACAATTATCTATTTGAAATTGTTTTAACTTTTGTTTAGTCATAAAAAAATTGTTTTAGTTCATACAAGCTTATTTAGAATAAATTAATACTAATTTATTAACATTCAAAAATTAATAAGAAAGAGATTTTAAAAATTAAATCTATTTACTGAACAAGTTCAAATAGTTATTACTATTAGAACAATTGTCTATTTAAAATCGTTATAACCTATTAATTTGTCATAAAATAATTGTTTCAGTTAATACAAGCTTAGATGGAATAAAATAATACTAAGTTATTAATATTTCCTAAAATAATAAGAAATTTAAAAAGTAAATATATTTATCGAATCAGTTAAAATAATTATGGCCATTTGTATGACTATCTACTTCAAATCATTATGACCTTTTATTTTGTCATAAAACAATTGTTTATGATCATACAAACTTATTTGAAATAAAATAATACTAATTTATTAATATTTAAAAAATAAATTTGTTACCGAACTAGTTCAAAGTTATAACTATTTGAACAATTATCAATCTTAAATTATTAATATCTTTATTTTGTCATAAAATAATTTTTTTTATCATAGAAGGTTATTTAGTTAAATATAATATTAATTTAATAATATTATGAAAATTAATAAGTAAGAGATTTAAAATATAAATGTGCTTACTGAACCAATTCTAGTTCAAATGGACATGACTATTTGAACTTGTTCGATAAACAGATTTACTTTTTAAATCTCAAACTTATTGATTTTTAAAATACTAATAAATTAATATTATTTTATTTCAAATAAAATTGTATGAATAGAAACAATTATTTTATGACAAAACAAAAAATCATAATGATTTGAAATAAATAATTATTCAGATAGTCATAACTACTTGAACTTGCTCAGTAAACAAATTTATTTTTTTAAATCTTTTACTTATTAATTTTTGAAATTTTAATAAATTAGTATTATTTTATTTCCAAAAAGCTTTTACGAACAAAAACAATTGGTTTATGATAAAACAAAAGGTCATAACAATTTGAATGTATTTAAAAAGAATATTTATTTTTTAAAAGTTTACTTGTTAATTTTTGGAATATTAATAAATTTAAATTATTTTATTCAAAATAAGCTTGGATGAATAGAACCAATTATTTTATGACAAAACAAAATGTTATAATGTTTTGAAATAGATAATTGTTCAGATAGTCATAACTATTTGAACTTATTCAGTAAACGTATTCTTTTTGTTAATTCTCTTACTCATTAATTTTTGAAATATTAATAAATTAGTACTATCTTACTTCAAATAAGCTTATATGAACTAAAACAAGTATTTTATTACAAAAGAAAAAGGTCATAATGATTTGAAATAGATAATTATTCAAATAGTCATGATTATTCAAACTTGTTTAGTAAATATATTTATTTTTTAAATCTTTTACTTATTAATTGTCAAAATATTTATAAATTAATATTATTTTAATCCTAATAAACTTGTATGAACATAAATAATTGTTTTATGCCACAATAAAAAGTCATAACAAGTTTAAATAAATAATTGCTCAAATAATCATAACGATTTGAAATTGTTTGGTAAACAAATTTATTTTTTAATCTTTTACTTATTAATTATTTTAATATTAATAAATTTGTATTATTTTATTTGAAATAAGCTTGGATGAGCATAAAATAATTCTTTTATGACAAAACAAAATGTTATAGCTATTTCAAATAGATAATTATTTAAACAGTCATAATTATTTAAATTTGTTCAGTAAATAGATTCATTTTTTAAATCTCCTTATTATTAATTTTTGGATTATTAATAAATTAGTATTATTTTATTTTGAATAAGCTTATATGAATTGAAACTATTCTTTTATGACAAAACAAAAGGTCATAACGACTTGAAATAGATAATTATTTAAATAGTCATGATTATTTGATCTAGTTTGGTAAACATATTTATTTTTAAAATCTTTTACTTATTAATTGTCAAAATATTAATAAATTAGTATTATTTTAATCCAAATAAACTTGTATGAATAGAAACAATTGTTTTATAATAGAACAAAAAGTCATAACGATTTGAAATAAATAATTGCTCAAATAGTTATAACTAGTTAAACTAGTTTGATAAATCACTTTTTAATTTTTGAAATATTAATAGATTAGTATTATTTTATTCCGAACGAACTTATATGAACAAAAACATTTGTTTTATAACAAAATAAAAGGTCATAATGATTTGAAATATATAATTGTTCAAATAGTAAAATTATTTGAACCGGTTAGGTAAATATAATTTTTTTTTATATCTCTTACTTATTAATTTTTTAAATATTAATAAATTCATTTTATTTTATTCCAAATAAGCTAGTATGAATTCAAACAAAACTATTTTATGACAAAACAAAAGGTCATAATGATTTGAAATAGATAATTGTTCATATAGTTTTAAATATTTGAACTAGTTCGACAAATAAATTTATTTTTTAATTCTCTTAGTTATTAATTTTTGGAATATTATTAGATTAGTGTTTTTTATTCCGAATAAACTTGTATGAACAAAAATAACTGTTATATGATAGAACAAAAAGTTACAAGGATTTGAAATTTACAATTGTTCAAATAGTCATAACTATTTGAATTAGTTTGGTAAACATATTTATTTTTTAAATCTATTACTTATTAGTTTTTAAAAGAATTAATAAATTAGTATTATTTTATTCTGAAAAAAAATTTAAATGTTCAAATACAATTCTTATATGATGAAACAAAAGGTAATAATGATTTGAAATAGATAATTGTTGACATAACCAAAATTATTTGAACTGATTCAGTAAATCGATTCACTTTTAAATCACTTATTAAATTTAGGAGTATTAATAAATAGTTTTATTTTATTTCAAATAAGCTTGTATGAACTAAAACGATTGTTTTATGACAAAACAAAAGGTCATAACAATTTGAAATAGAAAATTGTTCATATAATCTTAACTATTTGAACTACTTTGGCAAATAGATTATTTTTAAATCTCTTAGTTATTAATTTTTAAAATATTATTAAATTAGTATTATTTTATTCTAAATAAGACTATACAAACTAAAACAATTATTTTATAATAGAACAAAGATTATAACGATTTGAAATAGATAATTGTTCAAATAGGAACTGGTTTGGTAAACAAATTTAATTTTTAAATCCCCTAGTTATAAATGTTTGAAATATTAATAAATTACTATTATTTTATTCTGAATAGGCGTGTATGATAAAAACAATTTTTTTATGACAAAACAAAATTTCATAATAATTTGAAATAGATAATTATTCAAATAGCCATAATTTTTTGAATTGATTCAATAAATTGATTTTTTTTCAAAATCCCTAACTTATCAATTTTTTAAAATTAATAAAGTAATATTATTTTATTTCAAAAAACCTTTTATGAACTAGAATAATCGTTTTCTGATAAAACAAAAGGTCATATTTATTCTAGATAATTGTTCAAACAATCATACCTATTTGAACTTGTTCAATAAATAGATTTATTTTTTTAATTTCTTGTGTATTAATTTTTTTAATGTTAATAAATTATTATTATTTTATTTTGAATAAGCATGTATGATCTAAAAAAATTATTTTATGAATAAACAAAAATGTCATAACGATTTGAACTAGATAATTATGCTAATAGTCTTAACTATTTGAACTAGTGTTGCAAATATATTTATATTTTAAATCTCTTATTAATTTTTAGAATATTATTAATTTACCAATATTTTACTCCAAATAAGCTTATGTTAATAGAAACAATTGTTTTATGGCAAAATAAAGATCATAATGATTTAAACTAGCTTGATAAACAGATTTAGTTTTAAAATCTCTTATTAATTTTTGAAATATGAAAATATTAGTATTATTTTATTCTGAATAATTTTATATAAATAGAAACAATTTTTTTATGACAAAACAAAATGTCATAACAATTCAAAATAGATGATAGTTCAAACGAACATTAACTATTTGAACTTGTTTAATAAACAGATTTATTTTTTAAATCTTCGACTTATTAATTTTTAGAATATTAATAAATTAGTATTATTTTATTTTGAATAAAATTGTATGA
This sequence comes from Durio zibethinus, assembly GCF_002303985.1. Next base: position 13,597,215 of record NW_019167926.1, on the reverse strand, counting down.
GTAAAAACAATTGTTTTTTGACAAAACAAAAGATCATAATGATTTAAAATAAATAATTGTTCAAATAGTCATAACTATTTAAACTCTTTCGATAAATAGATTTATTTTTTAAATCTTTTAATTATTAATTTTTGAAATTTTAATATATTACTATTATTTTATTTCGAATAAGCTTTAAATAATAGAAATAATTGATTCATGACAAAACAAAAGGTCATAATGATTTGAGATAGATAATTCTTCAAATAGTCATAACTATTTGAATGTGTTCAGAAACATATTTCTTTTTTAAAATTTTGCTTATTAATTTTTGGAATATTAATAAATTTATGTTATTTTATTCGAAATAAGCTTGTATGAACAGAACCAATTATTTTATAACAAAACAAAAAGTAATAATGTTTTGAAATAGATAATTGTTCAAATATTCATAGCTATTTGAACATGTTTGGTAAACAAATTTATTTTTTAATTCTTTTATTCATTAATTTTTGGAATATTAATAAATTAGTATTATTTTATTTCAAATAAGCTTATATGAACTGAAACAATTGTTTTATTACAAAACAAAAGGTTACAATGATTTGAAATAGATAATTATTCAAATAGTCATGACTATTTGAACTTGTTTGGAAAACATATTTATTTTTTAAAATCTTTTACTTATTAATTGTCGAAATATTAATAAATTAATATTATTTTATTCTGAATAAGCTTGTATGAATAAAAACAATTGTTTTATGACAAAACAAAATGTTATAACAATTTGAAATAAATAATTGTTCAAATAGTCATAAAGATTTGAACTTTTCGGTAAACAAATTTATTTTTTAAATCTTTTACTTATTAATTGTCTTAATATTAATAAATTTATATTATTTTATTTGAAATAAGCTTGTATGAACAAAAAAAAAAACATTTTACAACAAAACAAAAGGTTATAGCAATTTCAAATATATAATTGTTGAAATAGTCATAATTATTTAAACTTGTTCGGCAAACAAATTTATTTCTTAAATCTCTTAATTATTAATTTTTGGAAAATTAATAACTTAGTATTATTTTATTTCAAATAAGCTTATATGAACTAAAATAATTTTTTTATGATAAAACAAAAGATCATAATGATTTGAAATAGATATTTATTCAAATAGTCATGACTATTTATCTAGTTCAGTAAACATATTTATTTTTTAAATTTTTTAGTTATTAATTATCAAAATATTAATAAATTAGTATTATTTGAATTTGAATAAGCTTGCATGAATAGAAACTATTGTTTTATAATATAACAAAAAGTCATAACAATTTGAAGAAATAATTCCTTAAATAGTCATAACTTTTTGAATTGGTTTGATAAACATATTTACTTTTTAAATCTCTTATTAATTTTTGAAATATTAATAGATTAGTACTTTTTTTCAAAGAAATTTATATTAACAAAAAAATTTGTTTTATGACAAAACAAAAAGTCATAAAGATTTGAAATAGATAATTGTTCAAATAGACATAATTATTTAGGTAAACAAAATTATTTTTTAAATCCCTTACATATTAATTTCTGAAATTTTAATAAATTCATTTTATTTTATTTTGAATAAGGTAATGTGTATTAAAAAATTGTTTTTTGACAAAACAAAAATGATTTGAAATAGATAGCTATTCATATAGTTTTAACTATTAGAATTAGTTTGGCAAACAAATTTATTTTTTAAGTCTCTTAGTTATTAATTTTTGGAATATTATTATGTTAGTATTGTTTTATTTCGAATAAACATATATGAACAAAAATAATTATTTTATGATAGAACAAAATGTTATAACAGTTTGAAGTATACAATTGTTTAAATAGTCATAATTATTTAAATTGGTTCATTAAAAAGATTTATTTTTTAAATCTCATACTTATTAATTTTTGAAAGATTAATAATTAGTATCATTTTATTCTGAATAAACTTGTATTATAAAAAATAATTGTTATATGACAAACAAAACGTAATCACGATTAGAAAAAGAAAATTATTAAAAAGGCCATAATTATTTGAACTAATTTGGTAAATGAATTCACTTTTTAAATGACTTATTAATTTTTAGAATATTAATAATTAGTATTATTTTATTTTGAATAAGCTTATATGAACTAAAATAATTGTTTTATGATAAAACAAAAAGTCATAATGATTTAAAATAGATAATTGTTCATATAGTCTTAATTGTTTAAACTACTTCAGCAAATGGATTTATTTTTTAAATATCTTAGTTATTAAATTTTGGAATATTATTAAATTAGTATTATTTTATTCTAAATAAGCTTATATGAACTAAAACAATTATTTTATAATAAAATAAAAGGTTATAATGATTTAAAATAGATAATTGTTCAAATAAGAACTAATCTGGTAAACAAATTTATTTTTTAAATCTCTTGCATATTAATTTTTGTAATATTAGTAAATTAGTATTATTTTATTCTGAATAGGCTTGTATGATGAAAAACAATTGTTTTACAATAAAATAAAAGTTTGTATGGATTTGAAATACATAATTGTTCAAATAGCCATAATTATTTGAACTGATTCGATAAACTGACTTATTTTTTAAATCTCTAACATATCAATTTTTGAAATATTAATAAAGTAAAATTATTTTATTTGGATAAACTTTTTATGAACTGAAATTATTGTTTTATGATAAAACAAAAGGTCATATTTATTTTAAATAGATAATTATTCAAATAGTCATAACTATTTGAACTTATTTGGTAAACAGATTTATTTTTTAAAATTTCTTATGTATTATTTTTTTGAATGTTAATAAATTAATATTATTTTATTTCAAATAAGCCTATATGAACAAAAAAATTATTTTATGAATAAACAAAGGGTTATAACGATTTGAAATAGATAATTGTTTTAATATTCTTACTATTTGAACTAGTTTAGCAAACACATTTATTTTTTAAAATCTCTTACTTATTAATATTTAGAATATTATTAATTTAGCAAATATTTAGTTTGAATAAGCTTGTATGAATAGAAACAATTGTTTTATGAAAAAATAAAGATCGTAACGATTTGAACTAGTTCGATAAACATATTTAGTTTTTAAATCTCTTATTAATTTTTGAAATATTAAAAAATTAGTATTATTTTATTCTTAATAATTTTGTATGAATGGAAACAATTGTTTTATGACAAAAACAAAATGTCATAACGATTTGAAATAAATGATAGTTCAAAAAAACATGACTATTTGAACTTGTTCGGTAAATAGATTTATTTTTTAAGTCTCAACTTATTAATTTTTAGAATATTAATAAATTAGTATTATTTTATTTTGAATAAAATTGTGTGGATAGAACCAATTGTTTTATGACAAAACAAAAGATCATAACAATTTGAAATAAATAATTGTTTAAATAGTCATAACAATTTAAACTCGTTCAATAAATACACTTATTTTTTAAATCTTTTACTTATTAATTTTTGGAATTTTAATATATTAGTATTATTTTATTTCGAATAAGCTTTGATGAATAGAAACATTTGATTTATGACAAAACAAAAAGGTCATAATGATTTGAAATAGATAATTCTTCAAATAGTCATAACTATTTGAACATATTCAGAAAACATATTTATTTTTAAAATTTTTACTTATTAATTTTTTGAATATTACTAAATTTATATTTTTTGTTCGAAATAAGCTTGCATGAACAGAATCAATTGTTTTATCACAAAACAAAAAGGTCATAATGTTTTCAAATAAACAATTGTTCAGATAGTCATAACTATTTGAACATGTTCAGTAAACAAATTCATTTTTTAATTCTCTTACTCATTAATTTTTGGAATATTAATAAATTAGTATTATTTTGTTTCGAATAAGCTTATATAAATTGAAACAATTGTTTTATTGCAAAACAAAAGGTCACATGATTTACAATAGATAATTATTTGAATAGTCATGACTATTTGAACGTGTTCAGCAAACATATTTATTTTTTAAATCTTTTACTTATTATTTATCAAAATATTAATAAATTAATATTATTTATTTCAAATAAGCTTGTATAATATGAAATAATTATTTTATGACAAAACAAAAAGTCATAAGAATTTAAAATAAAAAATTGTTTAAATAGTCATAAAGATTTGAAGTTATTCGGTAAATAGATTTATTTTTAAATCTTTTATTTATTAATTATCTTAATATTAATAAATTTATATTCTTTTATTCAAAATAAGCTTGTATAAATAGAAAAAAGTCATTTTATGACAAAACAAAAGGTTATAGCGATCTCAAATCGATAATTGTTGAAATAGTTATAATATTTAAACTTGTTCGATAAATATATTCATTTTTTAAATATCTTAATTATTAATTTTGGAATATTAATAACTTAGTATTATTTTATTTTGAATAATTTTATATGAACTGAAATATGTTTTTTATAACAAAACAAAAGGTCATAATGATTTGAGATAAATATTTATTCAAATAGTCATAACTAGTTCATCTAGTTTGGTAAGCATAGTTATTTTTAAAATTTTTTCCTTATTAAATGTCAAAATATTAATAAATTAATATTATTTTAATCTAAATAAGCTTGTATGAATAGAAACTATTGTTTTATAGTGTAACAAAAAGTCATAACAATTTGAAATAAATAATTCCTCAAATAGTTATAACTATTTGAACTGGTTTAATAAACAAATTATTTTTTAAATTTCTTATTTGAAATATTAATAGATTAGTATTTTTTTTTTATTTTGAACAAACTTATATAAATTAAAACATTTATTTTACAACAACACAAAAGGTCAAAATGATTTCAATAGATAATTGTTCAAATAGTCATAATTATTTAAGTTGGTTAGGTAAATAGAATTATTTTTTAATCTTTTACATATTAATTTTTGAAATATTAATAAATTTATTTTAATTTACTTTTTAAATCTCTTAGTTGTTAATTTTTGGAATATTATTATATAAGTATTATTTTATTTCAAACAAGCTTATATGTAAAGAAATAATTGTTTTATGATAGAACAAAAGGTTATAATGATTTGAAGTATACAATCGTTCAAATAATCATAACTATTTAAACTAATTCAGTAAACAAATTTATTTTGTAAATCTCTTACATATTAATTTTTGAAAGATTAATAAATTAGTATTATTTTATTTCAAATAAATTTGTACTATAAAAAACAATTGTTATATGACCAAACAAAAGGTAATAATGATTTGAAATAGATAATTGTTGAAATGGCCATAATTATTTGAACTGATATGGTAAACAGATTCACTTTTTAAATCACTTAATTATTAATTTTTTGAATATTAATAAATTAGTATTATTTTATTTTGAATAAACTTGTATGAACTAAAACAATTGTTTTGTGACAAAACAAAAGGTCATAATAATTTTAAATGGACAATTGTTCAAATAGTCATAACTATTTGAATTTTTTCGATAAAAATATTTTTTTAAACTCTTGTTTATTAATTTTTGAAATATTAAAAAATTAGTATTATTTTATTTTGGATAAGCTTTTATGAACTAAAACAATTATTTTATGTCAAAACAAAAGGTCATAATGATTTTAAATATTTAATTGTTCAAATAGTCTTAACTATTTGAATTTGTTCAATAAACATATATATGTTTCCAAATCTTTTGCTTATTAATTTTTTGAATGTTAATATATTTAAATTATTTTATTCCAAATAATCATGTAAGATATGAAGCAAATATTTTATGACTAAACAAAAGGTTAGAACGATTAGAAATAAATAGTTAGTCTAATAGTTTTAATTATTTAAACTGATTCGACAAATAAATTTTTTTTTAAATCTCTTATTAATTTCTGAAATATTATTAAATTAACATTATTTTTAACTAAATAAGCTTCCATGATAAGAAATAATTGTTTTATGAGAAAACAAAGATCTTAATGATTTGAGATTGATAATTGTTTAGATAGTCATAACTATTTGAACTGGTTCGCTAAACATATTTATTTTTTTAAATCTCTTACTTATTAATTTTTTAAATATTAAAAAATTAGTATTATTTTATTTCGAATAAGCTTGTATGATCAAAAACAATTATTTTATGACAAAACAAAAGGTCATAACATTTTGAAACAGATAATCATTCAAATGGCCATAATCATTTTAATTGATTTGGCAAATAGATTTATTTTTTAAATTTCTTACTTAATATTTTAGGAAATATTAATAAATTAGTATTATTTTATTCTATCTAAGTTGGCATTAACTTAAATAATTGTTTTATGACAAATCAAAAGGTTATAATGATTGTAAATAGAAAATTGTTCAAATGGCAAACAAATTTTTTTTTTTAAATATCTCTCTCATTAATTTTTTGAATGCTAATAAATTATTATTAATTTATTCTAAATAATCTTGTATGAACTAGAACAATTGTTTTATAACTAAACAAAAGGTCTGAATGATTTTAAATAGATAATTGTTCTAATAGTTTTAACCATTTGAACTGATTCAGTAAACAAATTTATTTTTTAAATCTCTTACTTATTAATTTTCAAAATATTATTAAATTAGTATTATTTTAATTAGAATAAGCTTGTACGAACAAAATAATTGTTTTACAACAAAAAAAAAGGTTATAATGATTTAAAATAGATAATCATTCATGTCATCATAACTATTTTAATTGGTTCAATAATTAGATTTATTTTTTAATTTTCTTTGTTATTAAGTTTTAAAATATTATTAAATTAGTATTATTTTATTTCGAATAAAATAGTATGAATAGACCCAATTGTTTGATGACAAAATAAAAGGTTATAATGATTTTAAATAGATAATTATTCAAATAGTCAAAACTATTTGAAATGGTTTGGTAAACAGATTTACTTTTTAAATCTCTTACTAATTAATTTTCTCAATATTAATAAATTAGTATTATTTTATTTTGAACAAACTTATCTTTACAAAAACAATTTTTTTATGACAAAACAAAGAGTAATAATGATTTGAAATAAATAATTGTTCAAATAGTTATAATTATTTGAACTTGTTCAGTAAATAGAATTATTTTCTAAATCTCTTACTTATAATTTTTTGAAGTATTAATAAATTAGTTTTATCCTATTCTGAATATGCTTGTATGAGCTGAAATAATTGTTTTATGACAAAACAAAAGATCATAATAATTTGAACTAAATAATTGCTCATATAGTCTTAACTGTTTGAACAAAAGGTCAAACAATTTGAAATAAATTAATATTAATAAATTAGTACTATTTTATTCTAAATAAGCTTGTGTGAATTGAAACAATTATTATATGACTAAACAAAAAGTCAAAACAATTTGAAATAGATAATTATTCTAATAGTCTTAACTTTTTAAACTAGTTTGATAAACACTTTTATTTTTTAAATCTCCTTTTTTTTTGTAATATTATTAAATTAGTATTATTTTTATCCGAATAAGCTTGAATGATCAAAATAATTGTTTTATGAGAAAACAAAGATCATGATGATTTGAGATTGATATTTGTTCAAATAGTCATAACCATTTGAACTAGTTTGGAAAGCTATTTTAAGTTTTAAATCTCTTGCTTATTAACTTTCAAAATATTAATAAAGTAGTATTATTTTATTACAGATAAGTAATTATGAATTAAAAAAATTGTTTTATGACAAAACAAAAGCTCATAATGACTTTAAATAGTTAGAACAATTGTTCAAAAAGTCAAATTTTTTTGAACTTTTTCGGTAAATAGATTTATTGTTTTAAATCTCTTGCTTGTTAATTTTTCGAATGTTAATAAATTATTATTATTATTTTATTCTAAATAAGCTTGTATGAACTGAAATAATTATCTTTTGACTAAATAAAAGGTTAAAATGATTTGAAATAAATAATTGTCCTAATAGTCTTAACTATTTACTATTTGAACTAGTTCGACAAGAATATTTATTTTTTAAATCTCTTACTTATTAATTTTTGAAATATTATTAAATTAGTATTATTTTAATTCGAATAAGCTTGTATGAAAAGGAGCAATTGTTTTATGACAAAATAAAGATCATAACATTTTGCGATAGATAATTGTTCAAATAGTCATAAATATTTGAACTATTTTAGAAAATAGATTTAGTTTTTAAATCTCTTATTAATTATAAAAATATTAATAGATCTATATTATTTTAATCTGAATAATTTTGCATGAATAGAAACAATTATTTTATGACAAAACAGAGGTCATAATGATTCGAAATAGATAACAATTCAAATGACAAGACTGTTCAAACTTGTTTAGTAAATAGATTTATTTTTTATATCTTCAACTTATTAATTTTAGAATATTAATAAATTAGTATTATTTTATTTCAAATAAAATTGTATGAATAGAAACAGTTGTTTTATGACAAAACAAAAGATCATAATGATTTGAAATAAATAATTGTTCAAATAGTCATAACTATTCGAACTCATTCATTAAATAGATTTATTTTTTAAGTCTTTTACTTATTAATTTTTAGAATTTTAATAAATTAATATTATTTTATTCTAAATAAGCTTTATGAGTAGAAACAATCGATTTATGACAAAAAAAAAACGTCATAATGATCTAAAATAGATAATTGTTCAAATAGTTATAACTATTTGAATGTATTTAGAAAACATATTTATTTTTTAAATTTTTACTTATTAATTTTTGAAATATTAATAAATTTATATTATTTTATTCGAAATAAGCTTGCATGAATAGAACCAATTGTTTTATGACAAAACAAAATGTCATAATGTTTTGAAATTGATAATTATTTAGATAGTCATAACTATTTGAACATATTCTGTAAACATATTCATTTTTTAATTCTCTTACTAATTAATTTTCAAAATATTAATAAATTAGTATTATTTTATTTCAAATAAGCTTATATGAATGGAAACAATTGTTTTATTACAAAACAAAAGGTCACAATGATTTAAAATAGATAATTATTCAAATTGTCATGACTATTTGAACTTGTTTGGTAAACATATTTATTTTTTAAATCTTTTACTTATTATTTGTAGAGATATTAATAAATTAATATTATTTTAATATGAATAAGCTTGTATGAATAGAAATTATTATTTTATACCAAAACAAAAAGTCAGAACAATTTAAAATAAATAATTGTTCAAATAGTCATAATGATTTGAACTTGTTTGATAAACATATTTATTTTTTAAATCTTTTATTAATTACTTGTCTTAATATTAATAAATTTATATTATTTTATTCGAAATAATATAGTATGAACAAAAAAAAATCATTTTATGACAAAACAAAAGGTTATAACAATTTCAAATAAATAATTATTCAAATAATCATAATTATTTAAACTTGTTCCATAAACAAATTCATTTTTTTAAATCTCTTAATTGTTAATTTTTGGAATATGAATAGCTTAGTATTATTTTATTTCGAATAATTTTAGGCTAACTAAAATAATTTTTTTATGACCAAACAAAAGGTCATAACGATTTGAAATAGATATTTATTCAAATATTCATGACTATTTGATCTAGTTCGGTAAACATATTTATCTTTTAAACCTTTTACTTATCAATTATTGAAATTTTAATAAATTAGTATTATTTTAATTCGAATAAGCTTGTATGAACATAAACTATTGTTTTGTAACAAAACAAAAAGTCATAACAACTTGAAATAAATAATTGCTCAAATAGTCATAACTATTTAAATTGGTTTAATAATCAAATTTTATTTTTAAATGTCATATTAATTTTGAAATATTAATAGATTACGATAAAACAAAATGACATAACGATTTGAAATAGATAATTATTTATATAACCTTAACTATTTAAACTGGTTTAACAAATAAATTTATTTTCTAAATCTTTTAGTTATTAATTTTCATGATATTATTAGATTAGTATTATTTTATTTCAAATAAGCTTGTATGAACATAAGTAATTGTTTTAGGACAAAACAAAAGGTTATAACGACTTGAAATATATAATAGTTTAAATAGTCATAATTATTTGCACTGGTTTGATAAATAAATAATCTCCTATTTATAAATTTTTGAAATATTAATAAATTAGTATTATTTTATTTCGAATTGGCTTGCATGATGAAAAATAATTGTTTTATGACAAAACAAAAGTTCATAACTATTTGAAATAGATAATTGTTCACATAGCCATAATTATTTGAACTGATTTGATAAACTGATTTATTTTTTAAATCTCCAACTTCTCAATTTTTGAAATATTAATAAAGTAATATTATTTTATTTTGGATATACTTTAATGAAATGAAACAATTATTTTATGATAAAATAAAAGGTCATAATGATTTTAAATAGATAATTGTTCAAATAGTCATAACTATTTGAACTTATTCAGTAAACATATTTTATTTTTTTAAATTCCTTACTTATTAATTTTTTGAATGTTAATAAAATACTATTATTTTATTTCAAATAAGTATGTATGAACTGAAACAATTATTTTATGACTAAACAAAATGTTAGAATGATTTGAAATAGATAACTATTCTAAAAGTCTTAACTATTTGATTGGTTCGGTAAATACATTTTTTTTAAATCTCTTATTAATTTTTAGAATATTATTAGTTTAGCAATATTTTACTTTGAATAAGTTTATAAGAATAGAAACAATTATTTTAGGACAAAACAAAGATCATACCGATTTGAATAGATAACTGTTCAAATAGTCATAACTATTTGTACTGGTCTGGTAAACAAATTTAGTTTTGAGTCTCTTATTAATTTTTAAAATATTAATAAAATAGTATTATTTTATTTTGAATCATTTTGTACGAATAGAAACAATTGTTTACAACAAAACAAAATGCCCTAACGATTTGAAATAGATAATAATTCAAATGGACATGACTATTTGAACTTGTTCGGTAAACATATTTATTATTTAAATCTCTAACTTATTAATTTTTAGAATATTAATAAATTAGTATTATCTTATTTTGAATAAACTTGTATAAATAGAAACTATTGTTTTATGACAAAACAAAAGATCATAACAATTTGAAATAAATAATTATTTAAGTAGTCATAACTATTTGAATTCGCTCGATAAACAAATCTAATTTTTAAATCTTTAAGTTATTAATTTTTTAAATTTTAATAAATTAATATTTTTTATTTTCAATAAGCCTTTATGAATAGAAACAATTCATTTATGACAAAAAAAAGGCCATAACGATTTAAAATAGATAATTATTTAAATAGTCTTTACTATTTGAACGTGTTTAGAAAATAGATTTATCTTTTAAATTTTTACTTATTAATCTTTGGAATATTAGTAAATTTATATTATTTTATTTGGACTAAGCTTGTATGAATGTAAAGAATTGTTTTATGACAAAACAAATGGTCATAATGATTTGAAATAGATAATTGTTAAAATAGTCATAACTATTTGAACTTGTTTGGTAAACAAATTCATTTTTCAAATCTCTTACTCATTAATTTTTTGAATATTAATAAGTTAGTATTGTTTTATTTTGAATAAGCCTATATGAATTAATACAATTTTTTATGATGAAACAAAAGGTCATAATGATTTGAAATAGATAATTATTTAAATAGTTATTACTATTTGAATTTTTTGATAAAAATATTTATTTTTTTAAATCTTTTACTTATTAATTATTGAAATATTAATAAATTAATATTATTTTAATCCAAATAAACTTTTATGAACAAAAATAATTGTTTTATGAGAAAACAAAAGGTTATAATGATTTGAAATAAATAATTGTTCAAATAATCATAACTATTTGAACTTGTTCGGTAAAAAAAATTGAAATAAGCTTGTATGAATAGAAAAAATTGTCTTATGACAAAACAAAAGGTTATAGCAATTTGAAATAGATAATTTTTCAAATAGCCACAATTATTTAAACTTGTTTGGTAAATAGATTCATTTTTTAAATCTCTTACATGTAAATTTTTGGAATATTAATAAACTAGAATTATGTTATTTTGAATAAGCTTGTATGAACAGAAACAATTATTTCATGACAAAACAAAAGGTCATAACGATTTGAAATAGATAATTGTTCAAACAATCATAACTATTTGCACTGATCAGGCCAACAGATACATTTTCTAAATTCATTACTTATTAATTTTAAATTAGCATTACTTTATTTTGAATATGACTATATGAACAGAACTAATTATTTTATGATAGAACAAATGGTCATAACAATTTGAAATAAATAATTATTCAAATAGTTATAACTAATTGAACTGGTTTGGCAAATAAATTTATCTTTTAAATCTCTTACTTATTAATTTTCAAGATATTAATAAATTAATATTATTTTATTATGAACAAATTTATATAAACAAAAACATTTGTTTCATGACAAAACAAAAGGTAATAATGATTTAAAATAGATAATTGTTCAAATATTCATACTTATTTGAATTGGTTCAGCTAACAAAATTATGTTTTTAATCTCTTACTTATTAATTTTTGAAATATTAATAAATTCGATTTATTTTATTCTGAATAAGTTAGTAAGAGCTAAAAAAAATTTATTTACAATAAAATAAAATGTCATAACTATTTGAAATAGATAATTATTCATATAGCCTTAACTATTTGAAGTGGTTTGGCAAACAAATTTATTTTTTAAATCTCTTCGTTATTAATTGTCAAAATATTATTTGATTAGTATTATTTTATTCTGAATAAGCTTGTACGAGTAGAAATAATTGTTTTATGTAGAATAAAAGGTTATAACAAATTGAAATATATAATTGTTTGAATAGTTGTAATTATTTGAACTGGTTCAATAAATAAAATTATTTTTTAAATCTCTTATAAATTTTTGAAATAATAATAAATTAGTTTTATTTTATTACGAATAAGATTGGATGAGCTAAAATAATTGTTTTATAATAAAACAAAAGGTCATAACAATTTAAAATAGATAATTATTCATATAGTCTTAACTATTTGAACTGGTTTGACAAACAAATTTATTTTTTAAATCTCTTAGTTATGAATTTTTAGAATATTATTAATTTAGTATTATTTTATTCCAAATAAATTTATATGAATAGAAATAATTATTTTATGATAGAACAAAATATTATAACAATTTGAAATAAATAATTGTTCAAATAGTCATAACTATTTGAATTTATTTGGTGAACAAATTTATTTTTGAATCTCGTACTAAGTCTTTAAATATTAATAAATTAATATTATTTTATTTCAAATAAACTTGTATGTTCAAAAATAATTGTTTTATGACAAAACAAAAGGTACTAACAATTTTATTTCAAATAAGCTTGTATGTTGAAAAAGAATTGTTTTATGGCAAAATAAAAGGTAACAACAATTTAAAACAGATAATTATTTAAATGGCCTTAATCATTTAAACTAATTCAGTATACTGATTTATTTTTAAATCCCTTAATTTTTAAAATATTAATAGAAATAGTATTATTCTATTTTGGATAAACTATTTGTGAACTGAAACAATTGTTTTATGACAAAATAAAAATTCATAATGATTTTAAATAGATAATTATTCAAATAGTCATAACTATTTGCACTTGTTCGGTAAATAGATTTATTTTTTCAAATATCTTGCTTACTAATTTTTTGAAAGTTAATAAATTAGTATTATTAGTAAATAATTTATTATATTTAATTTATATAAATTATTATAATTTTATAACCTTATTATAAATTAATTATTAAATTAATATAAAAATAATTACAATTATTTATTAAATATTAAATATTTAATTATAAAATTATTTGTTTAATAATTTAATTAATATTATTATGATAATTTATTAAATTTAATAATAAGCTATTATTTAAATTATTTAATTATATTAATTATAGTATATATAATAGTATAAATTATTTGTATATTATTATACAAAACTTTAATTAAAAAGTAATGACTATAACTATTAATTTAAATAATTATTTATAATATATTAATTAATACATTATATTAATTATAATTAGGTTTTGAAAAATTTATATATTTTTATAAATATATAAAGCTTATTATTATTGATAATAATTTATAATCGATTTAAGTATCATATTAAATAACAATATTACTATTAATTTATTAATAATCATAATTTATTCAAATAATTAATTATTTTATAATTCAATCTAAAAAATATATATTTTTAATAATAATATGATAAATATTAAAATTTAATAAATTTATAAATTATAATCAATAATTTATTAAAAACAATTAATATTAATTTAATATATAAATAATTTAATTAATTTAATAGTAATTATAATTTTATTAACCTAATTAAACATGTTGAATTATAACATAACTTATAATAATTAATTCCCAATTAGGTTTTTGAACTATTGTAATAGTTAATAATATTAATTACATAATATATTTAATTTTATAATTATAATATATTAAATAAATTATTTCCAATGTACTATTAAATATAAATTCAATAATAATATTTACACTATTATTCATTTTATACAATTATTTATAAGGTATATTATAAATTTTAATATTAGTTATTAATTATTATATCAATTTTAAATTATATATAATTTAATGAAATAATTTAATAAAATTTAATTCATAACGACTTTCAATAGTTAGATCAATTATTCAAATAATCAAATATATTTGAACTTGTTTATTAATAATTAAAATTTAATATTAATAATATTTATGATAATTAATTATAAAATTTTATAATTAATATATTAATCATATAATTTTATTCATTATTAACTTATAATCTATGAACAATTATAATATTAAATTAATTATAATATTAAGTTAATATTATTATAATTAATTATAAGTTAATTTGATAATTTATTAATACAAAAAGTAAATAATCAATATCAAATTAATTAATTTAAAAAAATGATTATAATAGTATCAACTATTATTAAATAAATTGATAATAAATAATTTATTAATTAATTATCTATATTATTTAATAAAATGTAAACAATTTGTATATTTTAATAACTTATTTTATTATTATAGTTAACTATTATTACTAATATCATATATTTAATATTTATTGAATTTTTATAATATAAAAAATTTTATGACAATTTGTAATAATTAATAATTTAATTATTGACAATATAATAATTATAATTGTAAATATTGTAACTAATATTTTGTTATTATAAAAAAACAATTTATTCAAATATTGTTTATATTATAAAAATGAACTAATTAATATATTTTAATATGATACATTTTGATATTATCTATTCAAATAATTATTCATTTAAATAATCAGTTAAATAATAATTATGATTATTTGATTAATAATCAATTTAAATTATTATATTTGTTAATATTTAATTTATTACTATAATAGTATTAGTTATAATTGATATTTATAATTATTAATAACAATTATATAATATGAAGAATATTATATTATATAATTATAATATTAACTTAATTATACATTTAATTAGTATTATAAGATATTGTTATTATTATATTATTTATTATTATAGTATAATATAACTATATAATATATAAAATAATAGTTATTATACTGGTAATAAAAATATTTAATAGGTTAAATATTAATTAGAATTATTATAATATTATCTACAATATTAATTTATATTAATTATTTTATAAATTAATTTAATAAATTTGTTTATTATAAATATACAAATTTATTTATTATTAAATACATTATAAATATTAACTAATATATAAATTATTTGGCTATTAATAATAAAAAATATAAATATTATTAACTATTTGAATTTGTTCGTAATTATCTAAATATTAGTTTGATAAATTATACATAACTATTATTCAATTGTTTAATAAAATTAATATTATTATATAATGAAATTAATAATATAATTATATAATATTTATTATATTAGAATAAATATTTAATTTAAATATTTAATATTATATAATATTAAATAATTAAATATATTAAATATATTACAATGATAAGCATTTACTTATTAATTATTATAATTTAACTTATTATATAATTTAACTATTATATTTAATTTATTAACTATTATTATATCCATTAATATTTAATATTACATATTGTTCTTAAATAGTCATAACTAATTTTATATGCATAATATTAATTGAATTATTAATAAAATTAATAAACTATAATTAATATAAACAATAATATTAATAATAAATTTATTGATATTTCATAAATGTTTTATTAATAAGTAGGAGATTTGAACAATTATCTATTTTAAATTGTTATGACCTTTTGTTTTGCTATAAAACAATTATTTCTGTTCATACAAGCTTATTTCAAATAAAATAATATAAATTTAGTAAATTCTAAAGATTAATAAGTAAAAATATTTAAAATAAATTTGTTTTTCGAACACATTCAAAATAATTATGACTATTTGAACAATTATATATTTCTAATCGTTATAACATTTTGTTTTTTCATAAAACAATTATTTATCTTCATACAAGCTTATTCGAAATAAAATAATACTAATATAGTAATATTATGAAATTTAATAACTGATAGATTTAAAAAATAAATTTATTTACCGAACTAATTCAAATAGTTATTAATTAAAATATATAATTTGTTACTTATTAACTAATTGTAAATTATATGATTAAATTAATAGTGAAAAACTGCAGTCCATGTATGGCTAAAGCCATTACAACCATGTCTTGCTCCTCGTTTGAATGTTCTTTAGTGAAGCTTTGCAAAAAGCTCCTTGAAATCCCTTTGCTCTCACCTTTTGATTAATAATTTGTTTATATTGATAATTAAATTGTAATTATAATAATTAATATTAATTATTATGATATTAACAATTAAAAATAGAATTATAATATAATTATTAATTAAGTAACTTATAATTATATTATAGTTATTATTTTAAAATTAATATACCTTATTTATAATTATTTATTATTTAAATAAATATTATAATCTTATAATATATAATTGATATATTAATTTTATTATTTTATAATTATAAGTAATAAATTATATAATAATTTAATTTAATTATTATATTAATTATTAAAATAATTGATATAATAATTAATTATTCTTAATAATAATATAAATATATAAATATAAATTTATTATATTATAAATAATAGTTTTAGTTTTACAATAAATTAAATAATTATTAATAATATATGTTTAATAATTATTAATATTATAATTAATAATTTATAGTATTAATTAAAATAATTAATATTGATAGATAAATAAATATAATAATTATTTATATTATTAAATAATATAAAATAATTTATATTTAATATTAAAAATAAATATGAATAATAATTAAGATAATTTAATATTATAATAAAATAGTTATTTTATTTTGGATAAACTTTATTAATAATTATAATAGAAATTATTAATAAAGTTATTAATATTATAAAAATATTAATTATTTTTAGTTTAAATTTTAAACATATATTATATTAATTGAATTAAATATTAATAGTAATTATTAATATTTATGATAAATTAAAATTTATAATAAATAATTAAATATTTATTATTAATAAGTAATATAAATAAGTTAACTATTAGCTTAATAAATTAGAATAATTTTTAAATTAATTATTATTAAAGAGATTATTAAAAACTATTTGAATTTATTAACAAATTATTAATTTAGTACGATTTGAAATAAATAAATGTTCAAATTGTTATAAAACAACTATAAATTATAATATTATATAATATTAAATAATATAGTATATCTTAAATTATATAATACTATTTTATTATTATATCATATAAAATACAATAATTATATTTAATCTATATTAAATTAGTATAATCTAATTAAGTATATTATATAAAATTATATATAATTATGTATAATTATATATAATTATGTATAATTATAATATTCAAATAATATTTAATTAATTATATTATATTTATTAAACTAATATAAAAATTGCACTAAATTATAAATTTATATAATAATATTAATAATTATAAAATTGAATAATTATATTAAATTATAATATCTATCTCCAATTGTTATGATTTTTGTTTTGTCCTAAAACATTTAATTTCTATTCAACAAGCTTATTTAGAGTAAAATATTGCTAAATAAATAATATTCTAAACATTAATAAGCAAGAATTTAAAAAATAAATGTGTTTGCTGAATCAGTTCAAATAGTTAAAACTATTAGAACAATTACCTATTTCAAATCATTTTGACCTTTTATTTAGTCATAAAATAATTGCTTCAACTCAAACATGCTTATTCGAAATAAAATAATACTAATTTATTAACATTCAAAAAATTATTAAGAAATTAGAAAAAAAATCTATTTACCAAACAAGTTCAAATATTTTTGACTATTTGAACAATTATCTATTTAAAATCATTATGACCTTATATTTTATCATAAAACAATTGTTTCAGTTCATAAAAGCTTATCTGAAATAAAATAATATTACTTTATTAATATTATAAAAATTGATAAGTTAAAGATTTACAATATAAATCAGTTTATCGAATCAGTTCAAATAATTATGGCCATTTAAACAATTATCTATTTCAAATCATTATGGACTTTTGTTGTGTCATAAAACAATTGTTTTTCATCATACAAGCCTATTCAGAATAAAATAATACTAATTTATTAATATTTGAAAAATTAATAAGAAGGAGATTTAAAAAATAAATCTATTTATCGAATTAGTTCAAATAGTTATGACTATTTGAACAATTATATATTTCCAATCATTATAACCTTTTGTTTTGTCATAAAACAATTATTTATCTTCATACAAGCTTATTTGAAATCAAAAAATACTAATATAGTAATATTATGAAATTTAATAACTGATAGATTTAAAAAATAAATTTGTTTACTGAACCAATTCAAATAGTTAAGGCTAAATGAATAATTATCTATTTCAAATCATTATGACCTTTTGTTTTGTCGTAAAACAAATGTTTTTGTTCATATAAGTTTATCCAAAATAAAATAATATTAATTTATTAATATTTCAAAAATTAATAAGAGATTTAATAAATAAATCTATTTACCATACTAGTTCAATTAGTTATAACAATTTGAACATTTATTTATTTCAAATCGTACTAAATTAATAATTTGTTAATAAATTTGAATCGTACCTTTTGTAATTTAAACTTATTAAAAGTTTTTTAATTGAGTTGTCATAAAACAACAGCTAAATAATTAGAAAAATATTACCTTTTAAATCTCTTAGTTATTAATTTTTATATTTGAAATCTTATAATTTAAATATTCACAACTATTTGAATATTATTCTAATTTAAGTTTAAATTTGTTTAATTTAAAATTTAAATATTTAATTTCAAATCTATTTTAAAGTAAAAATATTTAAAGATTTGTTTTGTCATAAAAAATTGTTTTTGTTAATATAAGTTTGTTTGAAATAAAATAATATTGTTTTATTAATATTTAGAAAATAAATCTGTAAGAGATTTAAAAAGAAAATTTGCTTACCAAACCATTTCAAATAGTTTTGGCTATTTCAAAAATTATTTATTTCAAATCACTATAACCTTTTATTTTATCATCAAACAATTGGTTCTGTTCATACTATTTTATTTAGAATAAAATAATACTAATTTAATAATATTTTGAAACTTAATAACCAAGAAAATTAAAAAAAAAATCTAATTGTTAAACCAGTTCAAATAGTTAAGATATGAATGATTATTTATTTCAAATCGTTATGACCTTTTATTTTAACATAAAACAATTGTTTTGTTCGTACAAGCTTATTTGGATTAAAATAATACTAATTTAATAATATTTTGAAAATTAATAAGTAAGAGATTTAAAAACTAAATTTGTTTACTGAATCAATTCAAATGGTTAAAATTATTAGAATAATTATTCTATTTCTTATCATTTTGATCTTTTGTTTAGTCATAAAACAATTGTTTTAGTTCATACAAGCTTATTCAGAATAAATTAATACTAATTTATTAATATTTGAAAAATAAATCTGTTTACCAAACAAATTCAAATAAGTAAGTGATTTAAAAAGTGAATATGTTTACCAAATTATTTCAAATAATTATGGCCATTTAATTTAATTATCTAGTTTGAAATTTTTCTTACCTTTTGTTGGGTATATGACAATTGTTTTTGATCATACAAGCTTATTTGGAATTAAATAATACTAGTTTATTAATCATTCAAAAATTAATAAGTAAGAGATTTAAAAAAATAAATCTGTTTTACAAATCAATTCAAATAGTTGATGATTATTAGAGTAGTTGTATACTTCAAATTGTTATAACCTTTTGTTGTCATAAAACAATTATTTCTGTTTCATACAAGCTTATTTGAAATACAATAAAACTAATCTAATAATATTTTGAAAACTAATAACTAAGAGATTTAAAAAATAAAATTATTTGCCAAACTAGTTCAAATAGTTAAAACTATATGAATAATTGTTTATTTCAAATCATTATAACATTTTGTTTTGTCATAAAACAATATTTTCAATTCATACTAGCTTATTTAGAATAAAATAAAATAAATTTATTAAAATTTCAAAAATTAATAAGTAAGAGAATTAAAAAATAATTCTATTTACCTAACCAATTCAAATAATTATGACTATTTGAACAAATATCTATTTCAAGTTGTTTTAACCTTTTGTTTTGTCATAAAACTAATGTTTTTGTTCATATAAGTTTGTTCGAAATAAAATAATACTAATCTATTAATATTTAAACAATTAATAAAAATTTTAAAAAATAAATATATTTACCAAACTAGTTCAAATTAAGACTATTTAAGCAATTATTTATTTCAAATCATTATGACCTTTTGTTCTATTATAACATAATAGTTTCTATTTATTCAAGCTTATTCAGATTAAAATAATATAAATTTATTAATATTTTGACAATTAATAAGTAAAAAATGTAAAAAATTAAATATGTTTACTAAACTAGATCAAACAGTCATGACTATTTGAATGATTATCTATTTCAAATCATTATGACCTTTTCTTCTGTCATAAAAATTTTTTTTCAATTCATATAAGCTTATTCGAAATAAAATAATATTAAGTTATTAATATTTTGAAAATTAATAATTAATAGATTTATAAAATGAATCTATTTACTAAACAAGTTTAAATAATTATAATTATTTGAACAATTATTTATTGAAAAGCACTATAACCTTTTGCTTTGTCATAAAATGATTTTTTCCATTCATACAAGCTTATTTTGAATAAGATAATACAAATTTATTAAATTAAGACACTTAATAAGTAAAAGATTTATAAATAAATCTATTTACTAAACAAGTTCAAATCATTATGACTATTTGAACAATTATTTATTTCAAATTGTTATGTCTTTTTGTTTTTTCATAAAACAATTGCTTTTATTCATACTAGCTTATTCGAAATAAAATAATATTAATTTATTAATATTTCAACAATTTATAAGTAAAAGATTTAAAAAATAAATATGTTTGCCGAATAAGTTCAAATAGTCATGACTATTTGAATAATAATCTATTTCAAATCATCGTAAGCTTTTGTTTTGTAATAAAATAATTGCTTTAGTTCGTATAAGCCTATTTGAGATAAAATAATATTCCAAAAATTAAAGAATAACATAATTAAAAAAAATGAATTTTCTTATCGATCAAGTTGAAATAGTTATGACTATCTAAACAGTAATCTATTTCAAAACATTATGACACTTTGTTTTGTCATAAAATAATTGTTTCTACTTATGCAAGCGTATTTTGAATAAAATAATATAAATTTATTAATATTCCAAAAATTAAGAAGTATAATTTTAGAAAATAAAGCTATTTTCTAAACACATTCATATAGTTATGACTATTTGAATAATTATCTATTTCAAATTATTATGACCATTTGTTTTGTAATAAACAAATTGTTTTTGTTCAAACAAGCTTATTTGGAATAAAATAATTGTAATTAATTAATATTCCAAAATTGGTAAGTAAAAGATTTAAAAAATGAATTTGTTTACCAAGTGAGTTCAAAAAGTTATGATTGTTTGAACAATTATTTATTTCAAATGGTTATGATATTTTGTTTTGTTGTAAAACAATTGTTTCTATTCATACAAGTTTATTTGGAATAAAATAATACTAATATATTAACATTCTAAAAATTAATAAGTTGAAGATTTAAAAAATTAATTAGTTTATCGAACCAATTCAAATAGTCATGTCCATTTGAACTATTATTATCTATTTCAAATTGTAATGACATTTTATTTTGTTGTAAAACAATTGTTTCTATTCATATACAATTATTTTATAATAAAATAATACTAATTTATTACTATTTCAAAAATTAATAAGAGATTTAAAAACTAAATCTCTTTATCGAACCAGTTTGAATAGTTATAACTATTTAAACAATTATCTATCGCAAATCGTTATGATCTTTGTTTTGTCTTAAAACATTTGTTTCTATTCATACAAGCTTATTCAGAGTAAAATATTGCTAAGTTAATAATATTCTAAAAATTAATAAGTAAGGATTTAAAAAATAAATGCATTTGCTGATCCAGTTCAAATAATTATGAATATTGAACAATTATCTATTTCAAATCATTCTAACCTTTTGCTTAGTCATAAAATAATTGTTTCAGTTCATACATGATTATTCAAAATAAAATAATACTAATTTATTAATATTCAAAAAATTAATAAGCAAAAAATTTTAAAAAATAAATTTATTTACTAAACAAGTTCAAATAGTTATGACTATTTGAATAATTATCTATCTAAAATCATTATGACCTTTTATTTTAGATCATACAAGCTTGTCCTAAATAAAATATTATTATTTTATTAATATTTTAAAAATTGATAAGTTAAAGATTTAAAACATAAATTAGTTTATTGAATCAATTAAAATAATTATGGCCATTTAAACATTTATCTATTTCAAATCATTATGAACTTTTGTTTTGACATAAAACAATCGTTTTTCATCATACTAGCTTATTCGTAATAAAATAATATTAATTTATTAATATTTCAAAAATTAATAAGTAGGAGATTTAAAAAATAAATCTGTTTATCGAACCAATTCAAATAGTTATGACTATTTTATTTCAATTTCTTTAATTTAACTATTTGAACATATTTATAATAATTAATTATCATATCCAATTATGACTAAACTGTTTGTTATTAATTAACATTTTTAACATAACAATAAATTTGAATAATAATATTGTTATAATTATTAATAACAATATATTAAACTTAATTAATTTAATTGTTACTTAAAATAAATAGTATAATTAATTATTTACAATAATAATTTAATTAAATCTTTATAGTTTAATTAATTCAAATAATTGGTAATAGATTCATATTATTATCTTTATGAAGTATTATATATTAATTAATATTATTTGATAGATTATTAGTATTTAATCTAATTTATTATTAATGTTTAAACATCTATTAGTTTACAATATTTATTAATATAATGATTATTTACAAATTATAAATATAAGAATTAAAATATATTATTATAATTTATTAATTTATGAAAACATGAATAATTGTTGCTTTATGTTATTAGCTATGCAAATGTATTAATAAATTTAATTAAAATTCTAATACTAAAAATATTTTTATACTAAATCTTGTTTAGTATTAATTATATAAATAATTAAAATTATTAAATATTAAATATCCTAAATGTTCCAAAAATTATTAATAGTCATAGGAAAATTTGATAATTATACAAATATAATTATTTGTATTAATATTTATAATTTAAATATTATTACTAAAATGAGCAATTTCAAATAATTGTACTAATTTGTATTAATTATTTAAAGAAAATAATATATCTTTAACAATATATTAAATAAATTTCGATTAATTATTTAATATAACAGAATATTAATTAATTAATATTATTAATTATCTAAATATTAGTTTGATAAATTATACATAACTATTATTCAATTGTTTAATAAATTTAATATTATTATATAATTAAATTAATAATACAATTATATAATATTTATTATATTATAATAAATATTTAATTTACATATTTAATATATAATAATATTATATAATTAAATAAATTAAATATATTATAATGATAAACATTTGCTTATTAATTATTATAATTTAACTATTATATTTAATTTATTAACTATTATTATATCTATTAATATTTAATATTACAGATTGTTATTAAATAATATTATAAATATTATAAGTTATTTATTATTATAATATATTATACAAGTTATATACTATTAATAATAAATTGTCGTTATTATATTTAATTTGAATAAATTATTATTATTCAAAATTATAATTTATGTATAATCAATTAACATAATTGATTATAATAATAATATATAATTTAATAATTTATTTAATTATAAATATTATAATTTATTTATCCCAAATTTAATATTATAATGTTAATTAGATCGTTATAATTAATTATAAATTATTATCAATTAATAATTTGTTAATATTAGTTAAAAATACTATCTCAAATTAATATTTATGGTTGTAATTATAATTTAAAATTATATAATTAATATACTATTATTAATTAATATTTAATTATAATATTTAAATATAATTTAATAATGCTAATATTTATTGTTTAATATATTTATTAATACTATTATTGTCTTATTATATGTTTTATATCAAATTATTTATATTTTTATAAATTAATAATTAATATATAATTATTTGTAACATTAAAAATATTATATAATTATTATATGTTATAAATATCATATATTAATAATTTATGAATATTATATTTATATAATAATTAATTAAACTATTTATTATAAGCAACAATTAAATTAATTAAGTTTAATATATTGTTATTAATAATTATAACAATATAATTATTCAAATTTATTGTTATATTAAAAATGTTAATTAATAACAAACAGTTCAATCATAACTGGATATGATAATAAATTATTATCAATATGTTGAAATAGTTAAATTATGGTTATATATTTCACAACACTTATTTATTAAATTATATATTATTAAAATGAATATGTACTTATTAATCAATAAAGTTAATATTAATATCAATTCAGAATACAATTTAATAATAATGATTATTATAAAATATTAATCTAAAATATTATAAATATTTAAATCTATTCATATGATATGATTACAGTTAAAATAATTATCTAAATTATTATTATAAAATTATTGATTAATAAGTACATATATTCATTTTAATAATATATAATTTAAAATTATAATTTATATAATAATATATATTTTAAAATTTATATATTATTTAAAATATATTTAAAACTATATTTTCATATAATAATAATGAAAATATCAATGATTATATTTTTAATTATTTTTTAATATATATATTATAAATTGAAATATATATCTTATTATAATAAAATAATTAATTTATGAAATAATAAATCATTATTAATAAATTATTTAACAATATAATTATTATAATATATTATTATAATTATTGTTATTATAATTAATTATTAATAACAATAATTATTTTATTATTAAACTAATATCTAATTAACTATTATAAATAATAATATATATTATATTATAAAAAATTAAAATAATAGTATATAACTTATATAATTTATTTTATTATAATAAAAATATTTATAATTATTATTATAATATATAATTTTATATATTATAAGATAATTGTTGATTATATTTAAAATAAAACGATGTATATTCATATAATATTATTTAATAATGTATTAAATAACACGTGTTTAACTATAATAATATTTTAATATGATATTGAAATTCTTTGTATGAACAGAAACTATTGTTTTAACATAATATAAAATTATTATAATATATATAATAATTTTATAAAATAACTTAATACTATTTTTATAATATTATAATAACTATAAAGAATAAATAATATTATTGTTTATTATATAATTATAATTAATATATATTATAAATCTAATAATATATATAATTTGTTTTATTAATTATTTAAATATATAATTATTAATATATAATTATTATATTAAATTATTTATTAATAATTAATTTATTTAAATAAATTATAGAGATATACTAATAAATTAATTAAAATTAATTATTAACATTAAATAAATATTAATTATAATATATAATTATATTATATTATATATAAATTGTTAGCATATTAATCATGTATTTAAATGATTTGCATAATTTAAATATTATAATTATTAATAAAATAATATTTATGGTATAAATAATTATGGCCATTTGAACATTTATCTATTTCAAATCATTATGAACTTTTGTTTTGACATAAAACAATTGTTTTTCATCATACTAGCTTATTCGTAATAAAATAATATTAATTATTAATATTTAAAGAATTAATAAGTAGGAGATTTAAAAAATAAATCTGTTTATCGAACTAATTCAAATAGTTATGACTATTTTATTTCAATTTCTTATAACCTTTTGTTCTTTCATAAAACAATTATTTCTATTCATGCAAGTTTATTCGGAATAAAATAATACTAATGTAATAATATTCTAAACATTAATAACTAACAGATTTAAAAAATAAATTTGTTTGCTAAACCAGTTCAAATAGTTAAGGCTATAGGAACAATTCTTTTATTTTAAATTGTTATGACATTTTGTTTTATCGTAAAATAATTTTTTCAGTTCTTACTAACTTATTCAAAATAAAATAGAAAAATTTATTAATATTTCAAAATTTAATCAATAAGAGATTTAATAAATAATTTTGTTTGCTGAACCAGTTGAAATAATTATGACTATTTGAATAATTAAAATTAATTAGTTTAACTATTGTAAGTGGTGGAGTGGTCTTGTTGCCACGATTCACTAAGATTTAGCCTTTTGTTGTTTCAATTTGTCCCTCTCCCCCACACCCACCAAAGCTCTCTCACTTCATTTTTTTTACACCATACCCCTTTAGGGTTGGGGATGAATGGTGTTCCCCATTGCAACTGATTTGGTCGGGCGATAACATCCCTCCCTCGAATGTCTAAGTAAACGGTAACCATATGCCCTCGATATTTGTTACAAGGATAGGCTTACCCTCAGTGTGAGCACTTGCCTCAATCTCCATCAACACATACTGACGTTCAATGCAGGTTGTTACCTTGAATGCCATCGATTGCCTCTGGCCCTCGTTTGCTACACAGGCAACCACATACAACACCGTCAGTGGATGCCAGCCCGTTATTGCCTTAGACACCATTAGCAGATGCTGACCCCTTTGTGCGGGATGTTGCCTTGGACACCATCACCAGATGCATGCAATGTTTGAGTGGGTACTTACCTTGATCACTATTGGCACAAGCTAGTCCTTAGTGCTGGTTGTTGCCTTGGACACATTTGTGGCAAATGCTGACACTTGCTGTGTCATGTGTACCATAACCCTCCCACCTAAGGCACTTGTCTACCCCTCGATCACCATTGGCACGAAATGATGCTCAGTGCATGTGTCACAAGCTCTGGTCTTAAGCCAAACCACGTACGACCTTGGATAGGGAATTGACTCTGTGTGCCTAAGTTAGCCTACAAAGCTTAAGTGCTCATCATAATTCTAGCTTGTCAAAGATTATGCTATAGTATTAGGCCTTCTAAAAGCCTACAAATTTGATTCTCCTAAAATTGTATTTAGGCATGCCTGCACCTAGGTCTGATCATATGCCCACACCTTGATTATTAATGCTTGAACTTGGGTCTGACCATATGCCCATGTAGCACTCACCAGCAGTCGCACTTGGTTCTAGCTCAATTCTATCAAACTTGAACATGTGCTTAAGCCTCTAAAGTCTTGATCACTACCATACCACTGTTTTGGACTAGTTTCCCATGACTTTGGCTTGCAATAAGCCTCAAGGTTTAGTCATTTCCGAACCCTGTCCTTCTAGAACTGAAACTACTACTCGACTTGAATAAAACCTCTAGGCTTAAACCAACTTACAGACTATGATACATGCACGTGCCTCGACTACCATCGAGGCATGTTGGCCTTTGGTCTAGGCATATGCATCCACCACGATTGGCACATGCTGGGCCATGCACCACGTGAGGGTATCCTGGGCCTGAGCAACATACCATATACACCACAACAGGGTAATAGGTGGGTTCAAGCACATCTTCATATTTCTACCATGCTAGTAGCATTTTTATGGTTTGTAAATTCATATAAATGCTCACTAGCTCCCACACTTTGGCTTGGCTAATTATGTCGAACCTGAACACCATGCTTGAGCCTCTAAAGAATTGATCATTGCCCATACCAGTGTTCTGGGCTAGTTTCCCATAACTTAAGGCTCTAGTAGGTCTCAAAGCTTGGTCCTCTTAGCTGTCGGACCTTGTTCCACTAAAACAGTGACACAAGTACATGCCTCAACCACCATTAGCACATGTTGGGCTACATACCATGCAAAGGTATCTTAGGCTTGAGTCATGCACCATGTGTACCATGATAGGGTAATAGGTGGGTTCAGACACATTTTCATATTTTTGTCACGCCAATGCCATTTTTATGATTTTTAAATTGATATAAGCACTCACCGATGCCCACACTAGGGGTTAGCTCAATTCTACCAAACTTGAACACCATGCTTGAGCCTTTCAAGTTTTGATCACTACGAATACCAATGTTCTGGGCTAGTTCCTTATGACTTGGACCTTTAATAAACCTCAAGGCTTGGTCCCCCTGGTTGTCGGATCCTATCCCATTAGAATCGAAATTGTTCTTTAACTCAGAGAGAACCCCTGAACCTGGACCAACATGCAGAATATGACACATGCACATACCTCGACCACCATCGAGACATGTTCACCCTTGGTCTTAGCATATGCTGGCCCTTTGTGCGGGCATTTCACTCAAACAACATCAGCACATACTGGGCCACGCATCACATACTCCACGATCGGACAATAGTTGGGTTTAGACATATTTTCATATTTTTGCCATGCCAATGCCATTTTTATGGATTGTAAATTCATATAATGGTCCCCTAAACCTTATCATGAAGTTTCACAGCAAGATGACTCATTTTTTATTTTTTATGATTTTTAGAATTTTTTACAATATGGGATTTTTTAAAAAAATTTAGGAGTTTTGGCCTTAAATTTAGTATATTTGATCCTTGTATTTTTGTTGGCATCCACAAAAAAATTCAGCTAAAATGTCAAAGTGTGGAAGATTTTATGTCCATTTAAAAAAAAAGTCCCCATTTCAGACACTTGAATGACTACTGCTACAAACCAATAAAAGCTCTTATGCTCTTTAAAGGGGTTGAGTAGTCAAGGTTGCTTGGGGGATAAAAAGCCAATATAAGGGTCAAGGGCCACCACCCATCACATATCATGTGCGCACACCCCCTAACCCCTTCCCCTAATCGTCGAAACCCCTAATGTTGTCGATCATGTTCTCTGGTGATGCTTCAGTAATGGTGCACTAGGTAAAAAAATATGGCACTAGTGCATGCTTGAGCCTAGCATGTGCATCGTAGCCTAGAATTGAACTTAGACTAAGGCCTTGACTATTATCGATATAAGCTAGCCTTTGGTATGGGCGCTTACCTCGACCACTATCTATGCATACTGGCCCTTGGTGCATACACGTACCTTAAGCAGCATCAAAAGAATATGGCCCTTCATGCGAACAGTTGCCTCTATCACTATTGGCACATGTTGGCCCTTGCTGCGTGTACTTACCTCGAACACTATCGGTACATGTTGGGTCTTGGTACAGGTGCAAGCCTCGACCACCATCGACACCTGTGGACCCTTGGTGTGGGATATGCCCATTTGAAAAAAGTGTCCCTATTTTAGACACTTTAATGTCTATGCTAGCATATCCATAAAATCTCTTATACTTTTTAGGGGTTGGTTATCCGGGTGCTTTCTCTCTTTTTCTTAGAGGGAGTAGGTGTGCGTGATGGGCCTCTCATTGCGTACATCCATAGCAACATCCTTAAGGCAAAATCCAGACAATGCATGCCTTTTGGGCCTGTTGTCCGGAGACTGGTTGCTTCAGTGACTCGCAAGAGCCTATGGCATTGATCGGTTTGCATGCATTTAAAAAAGGTCGAGCTCAAGCATGTGCCTACAGCTAATGCTGTCCCATACCCTAAGACCAAGTCCCTGAATCACATAATGACTTTCTGGGGTGGTGCAAGCAAAAGTTGTGATAATGGGCTTAGGTTGGCCAAGTCTTTCAAGTATTTGATAGTTTCATGGTCCTTTCTCATCGACCATAAAAAATGCCTTGGCTTGGCCAAGCCAGTGCATACAGTCGATGCTACCTAAGACCCTAGGAACAAGTCTTTGAATTGGGTAACATTCCCCTAGGGTGGTGACAGTAGAGTTTGCATGTGCAGTCTTGGCCAAACCAAGCATTGGTGGTGTTATGTCATTGTTACCTGTTGGATGGTAGGTGCAATCTCATGGCCCTTGCTTGTGTTTTTCCCCTGCTAAGTGGTTGTGATGTGGCTCATGCTTCTCTTGCTCGTTGTGTAATCAATTGGGTGGGTTGTTGACCATTGTGCATGAATGCTACCACTTGTATGCAATAGGCATATAAGTAGTGCTATGGTTGTGTGTGTTGGTAGGCTCTATACTCGATGTATCGAATTGTTGATTGTCACCCTTTTCAATCTCTCTCATGTGGTCATTGTACCCTAAGGGTGCGATCAAGATCTTGTGTTGCACACTTAAATTGAAGAAAATCAAATGTCTTGCCATCTCTTATCTACCTTGCATCCTTAGGGGTTACGGGTCAAACCTTAATTGTGCCCTGTGACCCAAGTGTGCCACTCAAACCCCCGTGGCCGCATTGGTACACTAGTGTTCATTCATGTTTTCGAATGTAGAATGTTTTATGGGCACTGACCCTCAACCTTTGTTCATCCAAATCTATGCATTTTACGTGCTCGACACACATGATGCTTGTGCTCCTTGTTGGCTCTCTCTACCACTCAGTCAGTGCGTTGAGGCTTATGCAGTCCCAATGTCCTAAAAGAATGCTAATTGGTTGATCCTGCCACTAATCATTTGCTTGTCTCAAAGATTAAGCCATGTATGTGTAAGTATGAACTAATTTAGACTATGAAATTGTGAATGGCTCATTAAATCAGTTATAGTTTGTTTAATGGTATCTACTATTCAGATAAGTAATTCTATAGCTGAAGCATACAATAAACCCCTACTTCTGAAAGGGATGCATTTATTAGATAAAAGGTCGATGTGAGCTTTGCCCTTTGCTCTAATGATTCATTATAACTTGACGGATCGCACGACCTTTATGCCAGCGACGCATCATTCAAATTTTTACCCTATCAACTTTTGATGGTAGGATAGTGGCCTACTTTGGTGGTGAACAGTGACAGAGAATTAGGGTTCCATTTCAGAGAGGGAACTTGAGAAAAGGCTAACACATCCAAGGAAGGCTGTAGGTAAAAAATTACCCAATCTTGACACGAGGAGGTTGTGATAATAGATAACAATACCGGGCTCTATGAGTCTAGTAATTTAAATGAATACAATCTAAATCCGTTAATGAAGATCCATTTGAAGGTAATTTTGGTGCCAGCAACCACAGTAATTCTAGCTTTAATAGCATATATTTAAGTTTCTTAGTTAAAAAACTCATAATTGAAACTAGGGTTAGGTCATCTGGTCCACCTCATGGTGAGCACTTGTCTACTTGTCTACTTGTCCTTATAACCAACGATGCACTCCTGACCTTAACTAGCTAGGTAATTCTTCTGACGATGTTACTGTGAAGAATTAGAGTGCTCAAAGTAGGCCTATGTTTATATACATTAGCATAGGATAACATCATAGGATTTTGGTGCTATTGTGTTGGCCTTTGGGATCAAAGTAATGATTAATAGAGACAGTTAGGGGCATTTGTATTTTATAGTAAGAGGTGAAATTCTTGGATTTATAAAAAATGAACAACTACGAAAGCATTTGCCAAAGATGTTTTCATTAATCAAGAATGAAAGTTAGAGGCTCGAAGTTGATTAAATACCATCATAGTCTTAACTATAAATGATGCCAACTAGGGATCAATGAATGTTACTTTTAGGACTTTGTCGGCACCTTATGAAAAATCAAAGTCTTCGAATTCTATGGGGAGTATAGTTACAAGGCTGAAACTTAAAGAAATTGATGGAAAGGCACCACCAAGAGTGGAGCTTATAGTTTAATTTGATTCAACAGAAGGAAACTTATTAGGTCTAGACATAGAAAGGATTGACATACTAAAAGCTCTTTCTTGATTCTATAGGTGGTGGTGCATGGCCGTTCTTAGTTGGTAGAGCAATTTGTCTGCTTAATTCTATTAACGAATGAGACCTCAGCCTATTAACTAACTACAAAGAGATGATTTTTTATGGCTAGCTTCTTAAAGGGACTATGGCTGCTTAGACTAAGAAAGTTTAAGGTAATAACAGGTCTATGATGCCTTTAGATGTTTTAGGCTGCACATGTGCTACACTGATGTATTCAATGAGTTTATAGCCTTGGCCGATAGGCTCAGATAATTTTTGAAATTTCATCATGATAGGCATAGATCATTGCAACTGCTGATCTTCAATGAGGAATTCCTAGTAAGTGCGAGTCATCAGCTCACGTTGACTACATCCTTGTCTTTTGTATACATCGCCTGTCACTCTTACCAATTGAATGGTTCGATGAAGTGTTCAGATTGTAATGACATGGATAGTTCACTACCTGTGACGTTGAGGGAAGTCCACTAAACCTTATCATTTAGAGGAATGATAAGTCGTAACAAGGTTTCCATAGGTGAACTTGTGGAAGGATCATTGTCAAAATTGACTCAACAAATGACCCATGAATGTGTTAACAAAACACCAAGGGGGCGAGGGTGCCTCTGTGGCCTGAGCCCCTTCTAGCCTTAGGCATGTGTACGATCGTTTCGTTCTGCCTTCCAAGCAAATGAAATGATTAGCATCATTACCTGTGACCAAATAACAAACCTCAAGCATGAATCGTGCCAAGAAACCTAAATGAAAAAGAGCATGTGTGCTGTTGCCACCCCATTTACGGTGCATACATGGGTAGCACTATGGCTCCTTTTGTCAAGATAAACCAAAACAATTATCGGTAATGGATATCTTGGCTCTCGTATCAATGAAGAATGTAGTGAATGTGATACTTGGTGTTAATTGTAGAATCCCGTGAACTATTGAGTCTTTGAACACAAGTTGTGCCCCAAGCCCTTAGGTCAAGAGCACACCTGCTTGGGTGTTATACATCATCGCCCTCTAACCTCTTGCTTATCAGCTTCGATTGAGGGGGTGAAAGATGGCTTTCCATGATCTCATTGATTGTGGTTGGTCCAAAAACGAGTCTCTAACAATGATAATGTCATGACCGTCAGTGGTAAAGCTCACTGCATGCCTTGTTCCAGTGAGACGTGCACATTGTCCATCCAAAACTCATCAAACCCCCCACATCATTCAATCGATGCTCATATTGTGACCCATTGAGTTTAAGCATATCAATAAGTGGAGGAAAATAAACTTACCAGGATTCCCCTAGTAATGACAAGTGAACTGGAAAGAGCCTAGCTTGAGAATTGAGCATCTTCGTGTTTGAATTATAGTCTGTAGAAGCGTCCTTAATGGTGGACCGAGCCTAAGTCCCTTGGAAAAAGGCATCGTAAAGGATGAGAGCCCTA
Organism: Durio zibethinus; assembly: GCF_002303985.1. Next base: position 13,563,385 of record NW_019167926.1, on the reverse strand, counting down.
TTATGCCTGGACCCTATAGCACCATGAGGCACTGTCTGTGAGTCGAGTTTTTTTTTTTTGGAATACAGCCCCAATCAGATAGTAAATTTTGTCCAAGGCTAAATATGAACGAGAGACTGATAGCAAACAAGTTCGTGAAGGAAAGATGAAAAAGACTTTGAAAATAGACTCAAAGAGTAATTAATAAATTACTTATTAATTTAATAAGTTGAAACAATTCAAATATTAGATAAAACAGAAAAAATTATTTTATCACAAAACAAAAGGTCATAATGATTTGAAATAAATAATTATTCAAATAACTATGACTATTTAAACTTGCTCGTTAAATAGATTTATTTTTTAAATTTTTTACTTATTAGTTAAAAATTAAGAAATTAGTGTTATTTTAATCTGAACAAGTTTGAATAAATAGAAACAATTGTTTTATAACGAAATAAAAAAGTCATAATGATATGAAATAAATAATAGTTCAAATAGTTATAACTGTTTGAATTTGTTTAATAGACAGATTTATTTTTAAATGTTATACTTATTAATTGTCTGAATATTAATTAATTTGTATTATTTTATTCGTAATAAGCTTTATGAACAGTGACATTTGTTTTATAACAAAACAAATGGTTATAACGATTTGAAATAGATAATTGTTTAAATAGTTATATAACTATTATAAACTTAAATTAATCACCTTAGGTTTCAATTCTAATTACTTGAATATTAATTATTAATAACAAAATATATCGATTAAATAAATAAAAACATTAAAATAATTTAATAAATATTGGTCATTGTAAACAAATTAATAATAATTACTTGAATATTAATTGAAAATAATAAATAAGAATAAGAAATAATTATTAATTTAAAAGATAATTGATTTAATAATTGACCAGTCTAATTCAAGACTCTTCTAGCAGCCCCTCCATTAATAGGGGAGGGGCTATCATATTAAGATTTCTGATTCCCTTCCACTACTCTAGTTTTTCCTTGAATCTTGGATGTACGGATTTACAACATTTTTCAAGACAAAAGCTCGCTAAGTTTATAATCAAGAAAGTATCAAGAGTCCTTTTCTTACATTTGTTTTTGCTAGAGAAAATTTTTCGAGTTATATGAGCAAAACAGAATATAGGGTTCCAAGTTTTTTGTTGATCAAGCAACAACCTGATTTGAACTGGGAATAAGGGATTTGCAATCCCTCGCCTTACTGGTTGGCCATGTCACCAAAGGTTAACAAAAAAAATAAGAGTATCCCCTTTTTAGTTATAGATTAGAACCATACCTTCAATTAGTTATAGTATCTCAAGTAAAAAATTAGTATTGTTCTTTTTTTCAATAAAAAAAAATTTCTTAATTTGATTTATATTATAATATAATAATATAACAACAATTATGATTCTATGTAAACCCCAGAACAAAAGTTATTACATAGCTATAGTTATCTAATAATGTATTTCATCTATCTAGATATGATGTCCATAGGGAATTAGCAAAAAATTATCATGTTTCAATTTTTCATTGAATAGATTAAAATTAAAGAAAAATAGAATTTTTCATAGAGCACGTTGTGTGTTTTCTCCACTAGAGTTCTATAATGGAATAAAAAAAAGGAAAGAATATAAATAGAAATGCTATATCTGCGCATTTTTAATAAATACAAGCCTCTTTTTGTGCACACTTCAATCATATTTTAAATATTATACTAAAAAATAAAAAACTAAAAAGTTGGTGAAATGTCTCTCTGCAAATCATTTTTTGAACAATGGAATCTATGGAAAAGTTAAAGTTCTAGAAAAATCAACTCTCTCCCTATATATATTTTATGATTATTTTCTCTTTATCTAAATGAATAGATAAAATTAGGAATTCATTTTATTTTTCTAGTATTCAATTGGATTGGAATATGTAATATCATAATAATGGTAGCAATGGAATTATTATTATTATTATTATTATTATTATTATTATTATTATTGATATTCTATACAAAACTCCATTCGGCTAAATGGCTATCATATTGACTATCCTAAGGCCTTTTTTTGTAACTGATAGATTCATAAGTTTTTCCTTAATTCACTCTTACATGGATTATTGAAAATTAAAAGTATATCAAAATGAAATATCTAATAAATTGACTAATTCAAAATTTTCAAATTAGCGATTTTTTTATTCCTGAATATCCAACTCACTAATTAATTCTTTATAATGTATTTTATTTTTCTTTGATAAATAAGATAGTAGCCATTGATGTTTTCCTATAATTTTACATAGACCTTTTTGAGGTAAATAATCTTTTTTGTGCAATTCCTAATTTGAAGTAAATCTTTGTATCTTATTTGTGAAACTAATTAGTTGAAATTCAATGGACTCCTTGTTTTCCTTTTTCTCCCTTTGAAAATTAACTGAGATCCATGAATGACTTTTTTTATCATAAAACAAAATTTTCTCTCTTCTTTTTGAATGTGAATTTTAATAATGAGTAATAATAATACTAGTCATTTTGATATGCACAATGATTTTAAGTTCGTTATGAACTTTATGATTTTTTCAAATAATGTTAATCAATCTGTTTTTCAATTTCATTTGTATAGGAATACAAAAGAGAATTTTAGAGTTCAAATAAGAGGCTGTTATTGATTCATTTGTTGATCTAATTGATATGTATGTGATTAAATTAGTATTATGTATCAAAATGCTATGTAAGACAATCCTTGTGCCTCGTCTCTTTGTTTTATATACCTGATGGACCAAATGCATAATATATAGGAAAATGTACCATTAACGAATTTTCAACTGTGGATACATGTCTATCCTTACCATACAGAAACAAATGCTATTAATAAGCCAATTATGTTATATTATAAAGCAGTTTTTTTTTTTTTTTTTGTGGCTTTACACATACCTTAATTGCAATAACTCCTCTTGCCCTGGTAGGAGGTCTGAAGTTCAAATGCTCTCCCACAAATTATTAACTATTACTGATTCTTTGGAGACGCACTTACTTTCTTTTGAAGTAAATATGAGAAAGCAGAAGACTTTGCTTGCCTTTCAGGTATTACATTTTCCAAGAATTGAACATGAGATGTGTTTCTTGTTCTTTTTGTGTTTGGTCAACTAGAACTGATATTTAACTGTCAGCTAGTGGTTTGTGAGGAAGCCCCTTCTCTTGTTTTCTCCTCTCTTTTTTCACTTGCTGCCTGTGGATATGTTCTTGAAATAAAGAAACTGTACCTTTTAACCAAACATCCTTTTCTTATTACTCTACTCACTCAATGAATTTATGTGTGAATTAGATAGTTTGCACGACATTTCTTTGAGTTGTAGAACAATGGTTTTTTGCAGTAGTACTTTTACTATTTCATGAGCTCATATTAGTACGTTTGTCTTGGTTTTATTTTGTTTTCCTGAAGGCTGTAAAGCAACTGCTAAGGCTGGATGCTGAGAATCCAGATTCACATCGCTGCTTGGTATGTAACATCTGCCCTACCATATTTGTGCACTGCCATGCACAACTGCATTCTTTTCTGTTCTTAGATACAAAGATCATGTAATCTTTACAATGCTTATTTGAATTTAATCTAATGCAGATTAAATTTTTCCATAAATTGGGCTCAATGCCTGCTCCATTAACTGATGCTGAAAAACTTGTTTGGAGTGTCTTAGAAGCTGAGCGTCCATCCATCAGGTTCTCTTTGAAATGGCTTTATGATAGCTATTCCCCCTACTAGAATTTTGTTGTATTACTGTTACTATTATTATTTTGATCCCTGATGCATTAAATCCCTTTATTTTCTCTTTTCGCAGTCAATTGCAGGAGAAAACTCTTAGTGAGGCGAACAAAGTTTTCCTTGGTAAACATGAAGGTATTATGACCTTTACATAACATGATGCATTTTAGGTTCCTTGAGGTAGGTTGTATAATCATGCAATTTTCACTTTTTGGTTCTCCAGAATCTTTGATGCATATAGTGGTAGTTGCAGAAATGTTATATACCTTGGAGCACACCAAGAAACTTGAGGCTGTTAAGTTAATTGAAGATTCATGCAATAAAGTCATGCCAATGTAATGCTCTTAGTGTACATTAAAATTTTTGCTGTTTGATGTCGATTCCATGCCTTGCAACTTACTCTTGAGATTAATTGTTTCTTTCTCTTTTGCTTTTTCTCTTTTGCTTGTCCAGGAATGGGGCACTCGGACCAGTACTGGCGTGAAAACTCAAGGACTGTATTGCAGTCCATAAACTCTTAGAAAAGGTTCTTATAAATTTGAGGTGCTATAGAAAATTTTTGGGTACTGCTGATGAAATCTTCTGGTCAGCATGGGAAGAACACTGTTTTAGGGCTAATCTTTGCCTTTGGAGCATGTTGTACTTCGCCCCTTTTGTTAGTTGCCATTTATAAACACTACATAATGTGGAAAATTTTGCTACGGAGCTGACAAGAGTGGCTATAAAAAATTCCCAGTTTTGTTGTTCTAAGTCTCGTCTCTTATGGTTTGCTGTTTGAATTTTATTATGGAGGAAAGGTTGATAATTAGCAACAAAAAGTGGATTTTGATTGGATTATAAAATTTTATTATTAGTTGAAAAAGGTTAACCAAATCTTGTTGAGATGCTAAACAAAATTATTTTCCTTTAAAATTTATATAATTTAAATTATTAATATAATTTTTAATGTTATAATAAAATATATAAGTTTAATATCGTCAATAAAAAATAGTTATTTTTATTTTCGAAAAATTAAATCATTTTATACCAAGACGATTAATTAGATATAAATCAAATATAATATAAAATTATTATGTTTTATCTATTATTTTATGCACTAAACATAACTAAAAATATTAAATAATAAGTATTATGTGTAATTGGATGATTAAATTGTTAAACACTTAATGTTTTTTGTTTGAGTAATTGTTAATTATTAGATTTTTTAAAAAAATTTTAACTAATCAAATTTGAATTTCGTCATATTATACTTTGATTTGTTAATTTTTTTAATACATTAAAAGTTATTTGATTATAATTATAATTTTTAATGGTATATAATTTTATAAAAATCAAAAGAAGTGTTTCAGTATATTTATAATTTTATCTCCTCAAACCAACGTTACGGAAGAGCATGAAATCTCAATTTTTAAGCTTTGGAATATTCTTTAAAAAAACCTCGAAGAAAAAGTAGAATCTAAATGATTAATTTTTTAAAATTTTAATTTATTAATTTAATTGGTATGAAAAAAATTTAAACATTTAAAATATTTCAAATTTATAATTTAAAAAATCTGACTAAATTAAAATTTAATTAAATTACATATTATTTGAACCAATAATTACCCCAAAAGATCTCGCGCCACAAGTTTAAAAAAAAAAAATTTTATATTTCTCCTTGCTAGTTTGCATGAACAACTTTATCAGCATGTCACTAAACCTTTTTTTCTTTCTTTTAACATTTTATTGAGTTTTTCCTTTACTAATTATAATCAAGTAAGTCAATAAAGATCGGTGCAAATGATTAAAGTTTAAGATTTAGATGTGAAGTATCTAGATTTATGATAATTAGATTCAAATCTTTAATGATTTTTTATTAATAAATAATTTATTAATTTTTAAAAATAAGATAACTTCTCTTGTTTTTAAATTTTTTTTTGCAAAAAAAATAATAAAATAAAAACGTCATAATATAAAAAGAATCTAAGAACACACAATATCTTCAAAAAAGATTTTATATATTTAACTTGGTTTTCTTCTCAATTGATTCATTATTTCAATTTTTGGTTCATGAATTTGCTAATTTTCACCTTGATAATATAGTTATTAACAATGTTTTAGAAGCTGATCTGGGGTGCAGTGATGGTTGATCCCATCGAATCATAAACACCACCACATGTCTTTGGGAATGGGACTAATGAGAAGGGGAAGGTCCTCCCCTTATTTTGTGAAAAGTCCAAATTTCTAAACCACCAAATAAAATGATCAGCTCTTTTTTTTTTTTTGGGTGAATTGGTGAGGGGTCTTTTTGTAATTGCAGATATTTATCAGTCTTTCACCATTCTTCTGGCCAATTTTGAGAAATGATGCTATTCCTTCTCACTAGTCATCCTTGCAACTTTTAAGCTTTGGCTTGGCTGGGCTTTTGGTTAAAGTTTGGTGTGGGGGTAATTTAGATTTTAATTTAGAATTGCTTTTGCTAACATTCGCATCCTCCATTCTTCCTCAACTTTGTTTTCGTTAGAAAAATGAAATTTCTTTTAAAATTGATGGGGCTCCTCTGCTCTTTCTATTTGTATTTTTTTTTCTTCTGAAGTGCATTTTTTTTTTCATTTATATAAAAGAAGCAAAGTTGATTTTCATCAAATATGTTTTTCATTTAGTCACTACATTTATTTTAAATACAAAAAAGTCAATTTTAATTTAAAATTTAATTGGTTAAGTTTCAACGGTTAGATTTTTTTGCATTTTAAATTTAAAACCCATTGTCTTCAGCCATCCTTCTCATCATTTCAATTTTCTTTCTCTCAAATTTAGGTTTTTCATTTTTGGATTCCCTTTCGGCTTGGAATATAGATTATTGTCGATAATATCGACATCAAGCAAGTAATGAGTCGATTCAACTTTCCTTGAGATTGGGCATCAAGATTAGGTTGGGAAATTAGGGTTCTTGATCTGATAAGAGGGAAATTAATTCCTTTGAGGGGAAGGAATTTTTCTCGACCATTGGTCAATCCAAACAAAGTAAAGAATTAGTTGGTAGAGGACAAATTGGAATGTGTGAGGAATTTGGAGACCTTTTGAAGGTTTGATTTCTACCATCTTAATTTTATTTAAATTTTTTTACTTCAAATAATGCTCGATTTGATTTTTTTTTATTTTTTTCTGATGATAAAATGTATTCTCGTTATAGACTGTAGATAATGATATTGCTAGTGTAAGCTGTTTTATTATGTCTTAGTTGTTAGTCATATTAATTTGATTTTTTGTTTGGTATTTTTTTTTAATGAGCTTCAAATGGTACCTTGGGATGTTCTGTTCATTATATTTACTCTGGATTTCTTCTCTCTCTTATTTATATAGAATCACATGATGCAAATCCAACGAAAACCTTACTTTTTTGTAGAGCTATCAAGCTTTCTCCTCTTTTCTAGAGAGAGGAGGGGCGGCTATTTTCACAAATACTTTTGTAGGGATCTTGTTTTTCTTGATGGCTTGATAAGAAATTATGTGACAAAAATCTAGTGATGTGCTTCTACAATAGACACAGTCCATTCGATGGCTTGTGATATTCTTAAATAATCTAGAAATAGATAGTTGTGGTATTATGCTGAAATACTTCATTGATGTCTTAATGTGAGAATAGTAAGAGCTCTAGGTGGTTAAAATTATGCTTTCATATGCTTCACCCCTAGAGAGTTGACATGGTGGCTAATTCTTTTATTAGTGGCTATCTTTATCTCATTCTTTTAGTTAAACTGATTTTCCTATATAAAAACCTTTTGACAATGGGCCAGGTTATGGCATGATTGAAATAAAGTGTCAAACTCTAGAGCTTTTGGAATTTGACTCATGCAGTGAGGATGTATTTAAATTGTTTTCTTCCTGTAACCCACATTTGTTATGTATTCATTCATGAGAATTGTAATTATTGTTGTTACAATGTGCATCATTATTGCCAATAAATGCTACTTCCTTTATGATGTGTGATGAATGTTCTAGGACTTATATTAGAACTTTGTTTTCTCAATTTTTAGAGAATGCCACTTGATTTATTGCAAGGAAACAAATTTCGTAAAGCGGCAATTGATTACATTAAGCCTCTTCTAACCTTTATATCCAAATGAGATTTTTTTTCCTTGTATTAGTTTGACTGGTGTTTTTTAGTTTGTTGGGTGAAATAATGATATATTTTTTTTGTGGCCTCGGGGGTTTTCATCTTTATTTTCAGACCTTTCTCCCTTGTACGGTCACCCTAGAAAGGTAAGTTTTCTTACTTACATATTCTAAAAATAGAATTAAGTTTCTAAATATTGATTTTCCTAAACTACTTAGCAACTGATTGGAGCTTGATTTCATTAGGATTGATTACCTGCTTTGTTGACACTTATACAGGCAGACATATTGGAGTAACTTATTTTTGAGTTGGAGCATTCAATTAGGACCGCCGACAGATACCCTGATAGGTAGTATATGCTTTAAATCCTTGCGTAATATTTTAGTAAGTCTTAAAAGCAAATAAATGTTTAGATTTACTACTCTTTGAGGTACTATAAACTTTCAGAACAATGTCCAAATGTTTAGATATTGGGTGTGGTCTGATTGCATGTTTATCTTTTACTGCTTATTGTTTGGTGAAGTCCTCTGTCATTTATGTGTTGTTATCTATTAAACAAGTACATAATGGTTGTCCCATATGGTTGCATGTGAAGTTTCTATATGTTTTTGTTTGTATGCTAATACACAAGCACATATTTGGTATTATGCTAAGTCATTTCTTGCTTTTGTTTCATATTGAGCGCAGGACAGTGAAAGAGCCCCCTTCAACACTTTTATGGATTTTATTCTTTTTGGCTTAGGTGGGTAACCATCAGGTTTCCTCACCCCATGGGCCATGGCCTTTTATTTTTTTTTTTGCTATAAATATTTGGTATTTTCTTTGCATTTGAGTAACTTTGAATTTATTGATGCAGCATTATGACAGAAGAGGACAATATGATGTTGCTCTTTCAAAAATTAATGAGGCCATAGAGCACACACCAACTGTAATTAATTGATATTTTATCAAGGTTTGTTCTCGCCTTCAATCTGTAAATTTTTGCAATGGCTTCATCTGCTGGGTTTTATATTTTTGTCAGTTGGATTCTTTTATTTTTTTCTTATATTTTGAATTCTTTTTGCCTGGTTTGTCTCGCATCTCACAAGGCATAGCATTACCTGAAAATCTTTCTAGATATTTCCTTGGAGTTATCATTCACTTGTAAGAGACTTATCACTTTTTATGATACTGACCTTGATTGAATATATTATTTTGCACTAAATTGTGCAAAGTTGATATGCATTGATTTAAAATGCATAATAGTTTTTCTTTGTGGATCTTAAGTCTTGATGGGCATTGGGCAGGCATATGACCTCCTTTCTTAAGTTTTGGGGTTTTTGGTACATGGCTATTATTTCTTGATCTTTTGTAGAAGTTCTTGGAATTTTCTTAAAGCTGGGTCTATGTGTATATTATTTACTTCTCTTTGGTGACAAAGTCGGATACTGAAACATGTTGGTGATTTGGTACCTGTGGCTTCATTGATAGATGAAGCTAGGTGTATGGATCTTGCAGATCGCTATATAAATAGTGAATCTGTGAAGCGAATGTTGCAGTCTGATCAGGTTCTAAGGCTTCCCCACTCCATCTTTTGTCATAGTTAATATTTGTCACTAAATTTCTTTTGGTATTATTGTATTGTTCATAAACTTTTTCTACTTTTGAAGGTGGCTTTGGCAGGAAAAACTGCTATTTTGTTCACGAAAGATGGGGGCCAGCACAATAACCTTCATGACATGCAGTGTAGGTGGTCTGTTTTTGTTTATTACCTTCCACATGTTATTGTCTCTAATTATAATTTGGGTACACCTACTGAGTGTTTTCCATCTTTTGAAGGTATGAACTTTCTTCTGATGAAAGTTACTTTCGACATGGTGATTTTGGACGGGCCCTGGAGAAATTTATAGCTGTGGAGAAGCACTATGCTGATATTATTGAATATCAATTTGATTTCCATTCTTATTGTTTGCGGAAAATGACACCACGTGCATATGTTGGAAAGCTAAAATTTAAAGATTGGTTCCATTCACATGCTTATTTCACAAAATAGCAGCTGGAGCCATTAGGTGAACATTTTTGTTAGGATTTGCAAGCTTTTCAATGATTTGCAATAGACTTATTCTATTTGGTTGTGGCCTGTACGTGTAAAATGCTATACAAGCTCTGTTGTCTACTTGTCTGGGTGCTTTTAGCATCTGTCACCTATTATTGATCAACACATGCATGTGATGCTTCATTTTGGGTTAGATTCCTCTTTGCCTCCCTCTTTTTCCCTTTGTCTTTTGGGGAATGGGGGATTATTGCATACATATATGTTGCATTAATCATATGTTGCAATGATGTGTTGTCTGAACCTTGCTTTCAAAGCATGAAAAACTTCCTAAAGGTAACTGTTGTTCATTACTTACCTTTCTACAACTATTCATTTGTTAATAATTAGACACTCCCATTATGATATCCAATCTAATTGAAGACTCTTCTAGCAGCCCCTCCATTAATAGGAGAGGGGATATCATATCAAGATTTCTGATTCCCCTTCACTACTCTAATTTTTCCTTGAATCCTAGACGTAAGGATTTACAATATTTTTAAAGACAAAACCTTGCTAAGTTTATAATCAAGAAAGTATCAAGAGTCCTTTTCTTGCACTTGTTTTTGCTAGAGAAAATTTTTTGAGTCATATGAGCAAAACAGAATATAGGGTTCCAAGTTTTTTGTTGATCAAGCAACAACCTGATTTGAACCGGGGAATAAGGGATTTGCAATCTCTCGTCTTACTGGTTAGCCATGTCACCAAAGGTTAGAAACCAAAAAGAATGAGTGTATCCCCTTTATAACTTTAGTTATAGATTGGATCCATACTTTCAATTAGTTATAGTATCTCAAGTAAAAAAATTAGTATTGTTCTTTTTTTCTTTCAATAAAAAAAATTCTTAATTTGATTTATATTATAATATAATAATATAACAACAATTATGAGTCTAGGTAAACTCCATAACGAAAGTTATTGCACGGCAACAAAAAGTTCAACCCAACAATGAAAAGCAGCTTGAGGTTTTTGTTCTTTCCATCCCTATGCCATTATGAAAAATTTTATCTTTACGAGTACCCATTTGCATGTTCATTGATTTATGATTTGGGTTAGTGTTTTTTGATTTCATTTTGTGTCTTTTGTCATCTATTGTCTTGCTTATAAGTACTCCAGTTTAAGGGTACCCATTTGCCTGTACTGCTAGTTCATACATTTGAAGATTTTATCTTGGTTAATAAGGAGGTCAAATAATTTGATAGAATTTTAAGCTATTGCTATTGGAAATTACCTTCTGCAGATGTTTAGCTCATAAATCAGATTGATTTAGTTAGATATATGAGGGTTGATTAGGAGACACTATCTGGTGTAATATAAAAGATTTTGGCTGAGGGGCTCAAATGAGCAAGTTCAAGTACTAAAAGTAGCCTCATTGTGTAAAAAATGCTGAATCCTAAAGGGTAGGAACATTTTTCAAATGACTCTTCTTGGTTTCTCATCCTTCATTGGTAGGATTGAGGCTGAGTAATGATCCTCTTTATGAGGGAAGATTACTCAAAAGGCTGTTTAGAAAGCATTCTCCAAATTGCTTTAAAAACCAACCATCATAGCAAAACAGCAGTGTCTGTGTTTTTTCATTTTTGGGTTCTGCCACACACTGAAATAACCTTTGCATGTCAACAGGGGTTGACCTCAACCTCTGGACCTTCTGATCCTTTATGTTAAGTTGATGAAGCTAGCTCGTTAGATTTTGAAGTTACTTACCAGCCAAAGACTAATTTGTTGAAAACTATTGGTGTTTTCACAGCAGCTTTAATAAGGACTGTGGCAATTAACCTATCATGGGTTACCAACATCCAGGTTTATCTTTAATTTCTTGTGCAATCCTTTCTTTGTAGGTTTTAATCATTTTTTCATCTTTGGCCAATATTTTGCATATTCTTGTATTATGCACAGAAGCCTTTCTTAATTTGATCTAATTTCATAATGCATATTTCTATGGCATTGCTTTTTGTAATAGGATATGTAGGCATTATCTTTGAAGAATTTCTAGCCTTTAATAAAAGTGGAATAGATTGTTGATGGTTGTGAGTTTATGGGTGGTAAGGAGCATAGGGTAAGAATGATTCTCAGATGTTTAGGATTGGACTGTGTTTTTCTGCTGTCCCTCTTCTTGTAGTTTGCATCATATTTATCATTCTCATAAATTGGGATGAAAACACAAAATTCTGTTGCGTGTTGGATGCTTTATTTAGTACTATGTCAGGTTTCAACTTGTTTCTCTCATGTTCATTGGTGGTGGCCTCATGACTTGGTATTTATTCAAGAGTTAATGAAATACAGGATGCTTGGGCTCTAAACTTATTTCCTGATCTACTAGTTTTATTGGTCTATGTTTTTGGTGAACAATGGCTTGTCCTTTTATGAAGTGATCATTACAATTTAATATCCTTTATTTTTAATTTATGTTGGAGCCCACTTCCCATTTAAGGAAGGAGCATCTCCAATTTAAACCAATTCCAAGGAACTACCCTAGCAATGAATTAAGATAGCAAAACTAGGTACCTACCCCCATGGTCAATTGGGAGAGCCAAAGTTTATGTTTGTGTGGCTTGTTACCATCACTAGGAATTCTGCAAATGGTTACTATGACTATCTCCCTTTATTAATGGAATTCTATGGTCTACTTATGCTGATGCATCTGACTTCTGTATGGAAAACTTTTTTTTTATCATTTTTTTATTTATTTTTGCCTTTATCTATTAATACTTGTGTAATAATGCTTAGGCCATTCACATTTGTAGGCTCCAACTGATTTAGCTATTTCAGAGCTGAAACATGCATCTGTTGAATCATTTTTTCTTGCTTGGTGCAATGACTATTGTAGAGATAGTTGATGCCCCTTAAGGATTTGAGCTGGTTACTGACAATATAACCACTCTAAAGCCACGAACTCTGTTTTGGGTGGTGAGTTGATTTCTTTCGACTATAGTCATGTTGACAATTTTATCATTAATGGTTCGTATATGAATCTAATTGAGAGTTCAATTGCATGGTGAAGCATACCCTGTGGCCTAATTTACCCACCGACCGTGAAATTTGTCTAGTGGGTATAAACCAATGATGTAGATGATTACAACTGATAAGATGGATTCAGAAGAATCTTAAATGTGCATACTTATGTGTCATGGCCAAAGTTATTAACCTACCGAAGAAAATTGAAGAAAGGATAAAAAAAAATGCAAAAGTTATGTTAAAGTATTCATTAGTTGCTTTTCATGATTCAAGTCCAATCTCACCTCCTGGAAATTAAAAAATTAAGCTCTTAAAATTTTTAAATCTTGGCCCATTCATGTCCCAAACCAATGCACTAGAAGAGCCTTTGTAGTTAATTTTCAATTATAAGATAAAGATTTGATGTTGCAACTTAATCAAAAAGACCTTAATTATGTCTTACCTTGAAGAATAAAGCAGACGATGGCCTTTAGTATTTGCCCTAAGCCTTAATTGTAAATATTCTTGTTTGATTAAAATCTCTTTTAGCATTTGCCAATCAATAGATGTTAGTATTTTGGATTTTTTTGATGATATAGGATTTTTGTAATTATCATTGAAAAACTATTTTTTTAGGAAGATCAATTATCATTTAATGTTTTGCTCATAGAAATCTATTAATTTTTGCATTAATGATACTAAAATGGAGAGAGGTTATCTAGGTGAGTACAAATACCAATATTTTCATCATGTTTATTTATGGCATTGGTTGTAAAGTAGTGGGATATTCATAGAACAAATGTAATTTTTTTGAATGGATTTTTCTTTTTGGTTCCAAAGGAACTTATTGAGGCTACTGCTTTGCGATACCATATGTTGAATGATATGCCACTTCAAAAGAAAGCTTACCTCTTTTCATATTGTATTCTCTAAAACTCTAAATACATGTCTTTTTTCGTCTTTCATTAGCTGTGTGTTCTCATTGAGTTTTTCTTATGTTATGTTATGATTATTCATTGAGAAAGTAAGTTAATGTTGTCTTAAGGTTATGGTTAGTCTTTAACAATAGAAGGCCTTCTATTTAGAAAGTAATGGACAATTATCTTAGGGTTGTATTGGGGTTTAATTTATTTAGGATATATTGGAGGTTTTGAGTTTAGGTTAAGGTTATAATACTTTATTGTGTGCTTGGGGTTGTTCAATCAGTAAAATGGTTGGTAATGAATATGGCTAGCTGTTGCTTTATTCATTTCTTATTGCCTTACTTTTACTTTATTTTCTAGCTGTCCTTGTCTTTATTTTGTTTATTTGCTGCATTGGTTTTGATCAGTTTTTGCTTGCCTTTTTTGTAGTTGTTGCATGGCCCCCAAGTTCTTCTATTTTTATTTCTCAAATAGCATTGTTATAGTTATACATGGGGGAAACACTAAAATTATCCTATGGCATGACAATAGTGTTTAACTCAACTAGTATGTAATTGTTATATGACACGTTGAATGGAAACAATAATATCCCTAAGCATCTCTATAGATGTCTTTTCTTGTTGAGATTTTGTTTTCATGTTCGGTTTTGGTCCACTAAGATTATTTGGTTCCATGACAATTGCATTTAACTTAAGTGGTATGGACTTATTATATCACATTTGGTTGATTTTAGAATGGTACGTGACTTTGAATGAAGCTTCCTCTTGTTATTTGGCTCTTTGAAATGGAAATATAATATTCCTAAGCATTTCTATCGATATCTTTTCTCATTAAGATTTTGTTATATCACATGCTTCTTGTTTCATTTTTTCATTTTTTGTGTACATGAGTTGAGTTTTGTAATTTTGCTTTTGAAAAAATCTTTGGATTGTGGTTTCGTAAGTGTGATTGTTATTTGGTAGTCTCTATGGAGCTCAATGGATTATGTGCTTGCAAGCTAGCAAAGATGGAAAGAATTAGATATTCAAATTTGTATAGCTGTGTGCTGTGCATGTTAGGAGTAAGTTATTTTTTGTTGGTTCAACTTTATTGCTTGATGGATTAATTTCTTAGGTTTAATTTCTGAAACTAAGTTCTACCAAACCCAAAGGTTGAGTGTTAAAAGGAAGATTCCTTGCCTCTTTTGTTATTGGAGTTAGTTATCATCTTTGGCCATTCATAGTTGTCGTTTTTTTCTCATTGAGGCTTTGTTATGTCATGTTTTGATTTTTCTTGTGACACATTTATCTATATTAGTTTAGTTTTTGGAATTTAACTTTTTGAAAAACCCCTTAGTTGTGGCTTCTTAAGTGTGGATATTATTTAGTAGTTGTCTGCTCTAAGCGAATAGCTTGCATGATAAGGAGGAATTCAATTTCTTTGCCTCTTGTTTATGTATATTTTGTAAGTTTCTTGTTTTGTTTGTTACAATCTTTTTGTTGTAGGATAGAATGGTTTCTATCTTTTAATTTCTGAAACTTAATTTTGACGAGGATAGAAATTGCTGCTTAAAAAGAAGATTATCTGTATGGGCTATGTGCTCTAAGCAAATGGCTTGCAGTATAAGGTGAATTCAATTTTTGTGCATCTTGTGTGTGTAGGTGTATTTTGACAGTTTTTTGTTATGTTGGTTTCACTCTGTTTGTTAGGTTAAATTTTTAAAACTTAATTTTGACATGCATTGGGCTTGAATGCTTAAAAGGAAGATTATTTCCTTTTGCTGGATTCTTTGAAACTCTTAAATATCTGTCGTTATAGCCTCTCGGTGTCTTTATCATTGAGATTGTGTCTTGATTCTTCTTGTTTCATTTTTTAACTTTTACATAAATTAGGGCTTTGTAACTTTACTCTGGAAAATTCCTTGGGTTGTTCTTCCTTTAGTTTGGTTTGTGATTCGTTGGTCTCTATGAAACTTATGCGCTATGTGCTCCAAGAATGACTTGCAGTGTAGGAGGAATTAAGGATTCTAAAGTTGTATGTGTGTAGGATTTAAGGATTAAAAATTTGTGTGGCTGTGTATGGGAGTTTCCTTGTTGTTTTTCTCTTTGTGTGCTCTAAGCTAATGGCTTGCATGATTAGCTGAATTTAATTTTTGTGCCTGATGTGTGTGTAGGTGTATTTTGGGAGTTGTTTGTTTTGTTGATTTCACTCTGTTTGTTACAGAACAGGTTGGTTTGTTGGGTTCAATTTTTGAGACTTAATTTTGACATGCATTGTGGTCAAATGTTTAAAAGGAAGATTATTTCCTTTTGCTGGATTCTTTGAAACTCTAAATATGTGTATGGGAGTTTTCTTTGTTGTTTTGTAGTGTAAGGGGAATTAAGGATTCTAAAT
Organism: Durio zibethinus; assembly: GCF_002303985.1. Next base: position 13,547,257 of record NW_019167926.1, on the reverse strand, counting down.
TTCTATGGTTGTGTAGCATTTAAGGATTAAAAATTTATGTGGGTGTGTGTATGGGAGTTTCCCTATTGTTTTTCTCTTTGTGTGCTTCAAGCAGTGAATTCAATTTTTGTGCCTCTTGTGTGTGTAGGTATGTGTTTAGGGAGGTTTTTATTTTGTTGGTTTCACTCTATTTGTTATAGGGCAGATTGGTTTGCTAGGTTCAATTTCTGTCATTTAATTTTGACATTAATTGTGGTTGAATGCTTAAAAGGAATATTATTTCCTTTTGCTGGATTCTTTGAAACTCTAAATATATATTGTCATAGCCTCTCGGTGTCTTTCTCATTGAGAGTGTCTCTGGATTCTTCTTGTGTCATTTTTAAATTTTTACATAAATTAGGGCTTTGTAACTTTACTTTGGAAAATTCCTTGGGTTGTTCTTCTTTTAGTGTGGTTGTGATCTGATGGTCTATATGAAACTTAATGCGCTGTGTGGTCCAAGAATGACTTGCAAGGTAATTATGGATTCTAAATTTGTATGGCTGCGTGTAGGATTTAAGGATTAAAAATTTGTGTGGCTCTGTGTGTATTGGAGTTTTCTTCTTGTTTTTCTCTCTGTGGCATGACAGATGAGGTTCTTAGGTTTCATTGGCTTGGGTTTTTTAATTATTGATGATGTTGTCAAACTTTTCATTGTGGTTGCATCTAATTTGATGAAGTTGTTTGAGAATGCATTAGGAGAATGTTACTGCAAAAGAAATTCTTGGGTTGTGGTTTCTTCATTCATGAGTGTGCCTAGTTGTCATCTATTTGTCTCTTTGAAGCTTAATGGGCTATGTGCTCCAAGCATACCTTGCAGGATAGAAGGAATTAAAGTTTCAAAATTTCTATGTCTATGTGTTTATTGGTTTTATTTTGCAAGTTGGCTTCTAGATTTCATTCCCATAGCTTCTGGTTAATGTCTAATTTTTTGTTGTAGTGCTTTTAACTTGCTGGAGTTTGATCTGAACTTTAATTAATATTTGATCTCTTATGCTTTAACATTCCATTTAAATTTTAGTTTTATCTTTTGTGTACAGATTGTAGTTTTGTAATTTTTTCTTAATTGTGGTTGCATTTAGTAGTCTATACAAAAATTATTTGATCGTGTACTCTGAACACGATTTGCTAGAGAGAGGAAATAGAGATTGTATAGCAGTGTACTCCAAATTTGTATGGTTGAGTTTTTTATTTTTTTATTTTGCTAGTTTAACTCTGTTGCATGACAAATTGTAATCTTAGGTTTAATTTCAAAAACTTAATCCAACCTCGCACTGAGGATGAGTGCTTACAATGAAGAGTACCTCTTTCTTTTTGTGTTGTGTTTTGATTCTTCTTGTTTTGCTCATTTCACTTTATTTTGTTGCATGATGGATTACTTTCTTAAGATTAATTTCATAAACTTAAATCTAGTTAAGCACTGAGATGGAAGATTGCCTCTTTCTTATTGGATTCTTTGAAAATCTATGATCTTGCATAGAATTTTTGTTGTATTGTATGGTAACTTTCGATGATAACTGTACTTGTTCTAATACATTTCAGATCATGAAGAGTTTGATTAAAGTTGCTAAAATTATGTGTTTCTGATTATAATATAGACTTTCTTTTCTTAAGTAACACTGTTATTATTGGAAGCACCCTGACTTATGATGTGGTTAGTGGCTGTTGTTTTTTAACTTTGGTATATAATTGTTGTATATTTATGTTGAGATGCAAAACTACCTCTTATCTTTGGCCTTTCATTATAGTCTTTTTCTTGTTAAGGTTTTGTTGCTTTAGTTTTAATTTCTCTTTAGGTTCTTAAAGGCCTTCTACTTTCGTATCTTTGGGGTTTCGAGTTAAAACATTTATAATGTCTGATTTGTGAGCAATGGATATGATTAGGTTTATTTTGCAGACAGTCTTTGCCTTGAATCTTTCTGCTTTAGGATTAGTTCATTATGGTCTTAAATCATGAAGTTCAAGTTTGATTGTCTTTATTTCTAAAATAGCATTGTTCTCTATATATGTGACATGTTGCTTGTGTTTAACTTAAATGCAGATCACCCTATTATTAAACATTGTTGAATGAGATTTTGACTTCATTAAAAATGGAAGGTGTTATGTGCATGT